>JABYPW010000285.1:0-30180 GCA_016880775.1 Phymatotrichopsis omnivora | reverse complement strand
AAAAAAAAAAAAAAAAAAAAAAAAAAAAAAATAAAAAAAAAAAAGTATAATTGCATCAATCATCTCAACAATTGCACATAGGAAAACTGCACGCCTCAATAATTACGTAGTTAAACATAGCGTTCGTTTTTATACGCCTCGTGATGTAGTCACGCCCAGTTTTTGGCGCAATTTCAGGGACGGGATGCCATACCTAGATTTGGATATTACAAGCCCGGTATGAGAAAGGACTGTGCTCGGGGGCTAATTACACCACTTTATTGCTCCACTTGATCGCACCGTTTGATTGCACCATTTAATCGCACAACATAATTCTGCCAATTCACAAGATTGCAGTGCACTTTACACTGCTTCCGAAGCGTTTAGAAGAATACAAATGCTTACGCCAAGGGTATCCAGCGAAAGCAGGTGAGCTACTGGCTTTTCAAGGTTGAATTTTACATGGTTAAATTGACGAAGAAATTGCCGTAACGTGAATAATATCAGATAAGGCACGCATTCGAGCTCCGAACGAAACCCAGGGCTCCGAGGCTTGACTTCGGAGAAACCATTTTCAGAAACAGTAGAAAGCTAACAATCCGACTGCCGAGGTAGTAGTTACATGTACTCGAGCGTGTATATATTCATTCCCGGTACATGCAAATTCACCTGCGCATGTCATTTCTGGACGATCCTTCTGCAATGCATCACCGACAGCCCCCCACAGTTCTGAGGCAATGAAGTATGACACGTGACTTTGCCTGAGACATACAGGGAAAAAATTTTCATCTCTCTTTGCTTGTTGGCCATTGGCGTGCCTGTGAATTAAGGGTACATACTCAAAGCTGTCCTGGCGAGAAAGAAAATGCAGGGATCGAGGGGCCAATCAGATTCTCGCAAGACCAGAAGCCCAGCGCTTTGAGTACATACCCCATCAAGCTAAGAATTTCGAGTGAATAGTCTAAGGGTAGAGAAGCGTGCTCGTGTCAACCCCACCACTATGTAAACCACATTCCAAAAACACCTTCGGCGTTCGAGGATCAAGGGGTGTGGAGTCAAACATTGTATGCGGTTTTTCTTCAGTTTCAAGGTAAACATCCAAGGCACCTAGGAGTTTCTTCTTCTCTAATTTTCCTAGCGTCGCCGATTGATTGATGTCGTTGCGTATTTACGTACATACATACCGGCTATACAGGCACATATACATACGGGTGTTGTCGAAAAATTAGCCATTCGCCTTTTCGTTTGTCTCTTACTTCTATCGATATGTAGTTAAATATCAACTTCAAGATTTACACTCATGTTTACTATCGAAGAAAGCTACGGAACTCCCGTGGGCTGGTTATGCCGTCGAACCATGTGCGGAGTCTCAAGTCAAGCCTCCGTGTCCGGTCAGCCCAATAACGTCGGGAGCTGAAGGATTACTTAGCGTCTTCGAATATTTGGGCAAGGGATGGTGGAGGTTTTTTCTCGATATGCTGCCGAGCTGGCTGAGGTAGATCGTCGTCGTTGGAGCTGGGGATGGATATATCGTCGTCACTGGAGTCGATGAAAATAGCACCGTTATCGGATTCAACAGGTTCTGTTAGCAGTTCGCGAGTCGCCAATGGTTTCTTTTTTTTAAGGGTTGCGTCGAGCTTTTTTTTCAGCTTGAATATAGGTATTTAGCGATTTTTCCCAAGACGCGCTTTTTCGGAGGTTCGAGGCATCGCAAATACAGTTGCATGCGTTAGAGACTGACGTTGGACAAAATCGAATACAGCACATGTAAGTCATGACATTCTCTTTTTCTTGAAAACAATAGGTTATATTTACATAAAAAACAAGATTGTTAAACGTACATTAGCTCCAGGACGACCTTTTCAGGAGAGCAAAAGCTCCCCTCAACTCCCACCGTCACCTTGGCATACATCCACCAATCAGCATCCAGTCCAGATTAAAAGACTACCAAGGTTCTTCAACTTTGAGGAGCCCTAATGTAGTTTAGCAGCTGGGTGGAAATAATAGCAGATGCTTCCTCGAATTCCAAGATCACTAGCACGGGATTTTTTTTAGCGCCAGATTTTTTCCTGGCCAGGCTGCTTCGGAGCAGCCTGGCCGGCCTGACTACTAGTCTTGGCAACCAGGCGCCAATTATTTCAGGACGGCCAATGGAGTATGTAAAGAGCATGGAAATGTCTACCTGAATAGTAAATAAGGCTGACTTTTGGAGCTATCATAAGTACAAGCATACGGGCATAAGTGATCGGACATGCAGGGTGATTCTGCGCCTGCATACATAACTCATGTTCCAAAGGCTGCGGACAGGCTTCTGCGGAGGAGGAGGACCCCTTGTTTTTTCTTTTTTTCCCTTATTTTTTTTCCTTTTTGCTTTTTGTTTGCCGCTATCTCATCTTTTTGATTGAATTTTTCCTCTTTTTTTTTTTCAAAAAAAACAAAACAAAACAAAAAAAAAACGTACATTTGCCGTCTTTCGGCACCTTCTCCTTCCGCTCGCCTTGGGCAAGCGTATGCTTTTGCTGTATTTCGTGGGCCCGAGTGCCGTTATTTTTGTAGCACCAATAAATAATCGACGCTCACTATCTCCAATCACTATTCCCCCGTATGCTTGTGCCTATTATTTTTCACTTCGGCTACTTCCAGATCCACGTGGGCTACAACACATTTAGCGAAAACTGGTTTTTCTTTTTTCACTTTTCTTGTGCAAAAAAAGGGTTCGTTAGTGGAAACAACGGATTGAAACCCCGTTCTGAAAGGGCTTATCTGTTTGGGGTGGTCGGAATGGGCTTCCAGAAGCGGAGTTTTCTGCGAAAAAATCTGGCGCAATTGTTTGGCTGTAACGTGTTGTGAAAGCTGGCGGTGTTGATACGGTATTTTACCGGGAAAATAGGCCATAATAAGTATTCGGAACCTCTGTGCTGTACGGACACACTTGGTTTTTGTCTGGCTCGGCAGGTAATACCTTTTCCGGATGGCGATTTATTAGAGGATGGTCTGGGGTGTTACAAAAGTATGAATCCAAAGTGACGGTTAGTCTAATGGAATGGCCAAGCATCGCTGTATTCACATAAATCTATAATTTATTTCGCACACCATCATTCGCTTTTGTACTAAAACTAGCGCCGGTATGGTTGCGCGAGCCTACGTATGATGTGACAATCTGCAACCGTATCGAGTGATCAGTCATGATCGGATTGGGTATGGGGGGTGAACCTGATATGTAGGTATATATAGATATCCTGCGAAACGTTTTTTTTTTTTGTACTATGAGATTTCTCTATTATATTAGAAGTTATATTGTCCAAGCCTGCTTTCCGTTATATTTATGTGGCAGGCACTCCCGGGCGTTCCCAATTAATGATAACCTGGCTAAAAAGACAAAATTTTTCAAAAACCATGCGCAGAATGCATGATGACGCTTACTTTTACCTCTAATCTTGGCTAACAGGCCTTGAGGCACCGAAGCAGCTAGGAGGATTACCAATTTTTTTTTTTTTTTAAAGAACGAATTATCTCGTATGTCCAAAATTACACGTTTCTGATGACTCCCAATTCCGTTCTTTACTCTTCCACTCCACTCCATTCTTATCTGGATTCGGTAGCAAAATCGAGCAGCCAATTTTACCAACACTGCTACAGCGGGGAGGTTCTCGATGGAAATTTAATAATGTACAGCCAATATTTATTTGGATGATTAGTAATTGCGTTGCTTGGCATTAAATCCCTAGACACTTTGTATTCTCTAGTTGGGATTGTATATGAGACTTTAATATCAATGCATTGGTTGTGACTGTTCCTTGCCTGAAAGAGATAGCTTTAGTTCTCAAATCGAACTGAGCCACTTCAAAGCATATACGGAATCGGGGAATTGGTCTACCTATATGCAGATGTGGATAAATAGAAATCCTATACGTCAGCTTCATTCCTATATTGAAATTCCGGCTGAATAAGCCTCATTACAGCTAAGATCAAGAGCACGCATATCCATTAATACTTTCATCATACACCTAATTTATTCGCTCAGAGGCCATCCTTTGTCATATTCCATTTTGCAAAAGTTCACCACCCTCCCTCAACAGAAGCAGACAAATCCCCAAGCAAATTCCATCCACAACCCCGCCTATTCCCTCGCAGGTAGAATCCGTCCCCTCACCTCACCAAACCCAACCAGGCCATCCTCTTCTCCTCCACATACGCCCGTAATAACAACTTCATCCCCATCCTCCAAGAACCCCCTCTCCAACCCCTCCGCCAGCAGCACCTTTTCCTTCCCATTCTTCGTAGCCTCCAAAAGACTCCCTAATGTCCCCACTTCTGTGCCCGAAATTGTCCCGGATCCTAGCAGGTCTCCCGTGTTCATCGGACACCCTGTAACAGTGTGGTGGGCTAGCATTTGCGGGAAGCTGTAGAGTAGGTTCTTGGCGGAGGTGCGGGTGAGTGTTGCGCTTTGGCCGTTCGCAGCTGTGACGTTGTTATTTAGTTTGTATTTAAAAGAAATAAAATAGGAGCGGGTGGGGTTACTGTTAATATCAACGCGCAAAGAAATGTCGTACACACTTCTCTCCTCCTTCTCCTGCAGGTACTGGTGCAACTCGTTCCTTCTCTCGAGGGGCTTAGTCCTGAATGGTTCCAGCGCATCGAGTAACACGATCCACGGCGAAATCGACGTTCCGAAGTTCTTGGAGTTGAAGGGACCGAGGGGGATATATTCCCATGCCTGAATATCGCGTGCTATTCGCCATTCTCCTGTAAGCGGCTCCACCTTAAAAGATTGGAAAGAGGGGAACAATACCGGACCAATCATTCATTAACACAACACCAAAGATTCTCTCTCCTGCCTTCTCCACGCTTACCCTCTCACCTATTTCATTTCCTCTGCTCACAAATGCCGCAATCTCAAGCTCTATATCCAGCTTCCTACACTTGGTGAACACCGGAACCTTCACCTCGGCGGCGGGATTTTCCAGTATTTCTCCCATGGGTCTATGGATATCGGTTCCTGAAATAACAACGGACGAAGCGCGACCGTGGTATCCGATGGGGATATGGGTGTAGTTAGGTTGCAAGGCGTTTGCTGCCCCGCGAAACAAAACGCCAACATTAAACGCGTGGTTAAGGCCAGCGTAAAAGTCGGTGTAGTCCCCAATGTGCATGGGAAGATGCATTTTTGCATCTCTCTGCGGAACGAGAGCGGTGCTTTGGAGCGTTTCATTATTCTTCAATACCTCCGGATAGGGAGTGGTGGCCGAAAAGATATCCTGGAGGTACTCGCGGACGGATTTGTGAGTGGGACGGCCGAGTGCGGCAAATGCATTTAGGGTTTTTTCTTGGGTGAAGACTTCGCGGTTGGTGAATGAGGGGAGTTTGGAGAAACCATTGGAGTGGGCGAACGCTTGGAGATCGAGAATGTGTTCACCAATTGCGACACCGGGCCGGGGAGTTTTGTTGGAGGTGGTAGAGAATATGCCGAAGGGGATGTTGCGGATGGAGAAGTGGGAGTTCTTAGGGATAGGGAACCAGGACATTTTCAGGGAACTTTCAGCAGTGGCAGTTTGGTGGTTGAAGGTATAAGGGGCTGCGAATTGCGACGACTCAGAGATTTGGGAGGATAGGCGCGAAGAGTGGAAATGGGATGAGGAAGCTGAATTATACTTACATGTAAAGCTCCGAATGACGATGTCGGTTTCACCCAAGCACCGGGCGCGGAAAGAAGCGGTGTTGCAAGCCGCTTCTTTCTAAGGCGGCGGGGGAGGGCGGGGGAGGGGTGTAATACGCGGGGCATGCCAAGCGAGGCATGCCAAGCGGGAAACTCCGTGCTGCTGGAAACACGCGGAGCTGTTCCGTTGCTATGCGAGCGTTGCCGATCTTGGCTCGAGGTTCTCCCGCCGGACTACTCGAGTACACTCAACCGAGGCGGAATTGGACAGCAAGGGACAGCAAGCACATGAGATAAATAGATGTTGCATGGAAAAGGCAGGAAGGATAGGTCTTACAGAGGTGTTTGAACAATCGTGGTGTAGGAGCTTCCGTGCGAAGGATGAGGTTGAGGGGTTGCTGCGGTTAATTGCGCTTGACGAATGCAAGTACTTATCGGCAGCCTTTAAGTACCACCTCATGAATGTGCATAGAATGCATGCGGCTAAACTACAGCAGCTGACAAAATTCGGCTATATTTAATGATGCAACCCCCCCTTCTCTCGAAATCAATATCTACTGTCAACTGCTCGATTCAGCCCACCAAGCTTTCTCGTTTCCAGCAATGGCCGCCAACGCTTCCCTACCCCAGCTAACCCTCTACACTTACTTCCGCTCCTCTTGCTCCGCCCGAGTTCGCACCGCCTTGCACCATAAAACCCTTCCCTTCACCTCTATCCCCATTCACCTCCTTTCCGGTTCCCAAACCGACCCTACATACACCTCCCTCAACCCCTCCCGCTCTGTTCCCACTCTCACTGTCTCTACCCCCGACAGTACAATTGTGATCACTCAATCCGTTGCAATCCTCGAATACCTCGAAGAGGCTTTCCCTCCTCCGATATACCCAAGGCTACTTCCGGAAGCGGCAGAAGATAGAGCGTTTGTCAGGGACCTCGTTGGAATATTAGCAAGCGATACACAGCCGGTGACGAATCTGCGGGTGCTAAAGGAGGTGGAGAGGGTGAGTGGGACGGAGGCTAGAGGAGAGTGGGTGAAGAAGTTCATGGAACTCGGACTTCAAGGTATGGATATCTTGACGTATTGAAAGGATAACGCTGATGAGAGCAGCATACGAGTCTCGGTTATCTCAGTTGCCCGAAAAGAAGCGGGGGATATATTCTTTCGGAAATGAAGTCACATTGGCCGATGTGTGTCTAGCTCCTGCGGTAGAGGGTGCATTAAGGTTTGGATGTGATTTGGGAGCGCTGAAAAGGGTTAGGGAGATATATGAGAACTTGAGGGGAATGGAGGCGTTTATAAAGGGGGATTGGAAACATCAGGAGGATACACCCGCGGAGTTTAGGGTGTAACGAAAGTTTGTTGTGCATGAAACATGGAGATGGGATATTCGAAGTCTTTTAAGATGAATTTTGGAAAATGAAAGGGTTTTTAAATTGCTCCTGAGTTCCGGCCCGCTCGTATCTCTTTCAAAATCTCGGTACCCCCTGTTTGACGGGGCTCAAATTTGAAAATTGGAACGAGTGATAAATTATGATTTTAAGATTTTCGCGCTCGGAAGGGAATAATCATAATACATGAAGCATGAAGCCCACGGCAATTAAGATTAGTTTGCTGGGTTATGGATACAAGCCCGTGTGTTTATTTTGTGTATATGAGGGCATTTTGCGATCGCTTAAATTAGATCTAGAGAATTTAGGGGGGCTGCGGATGGCAGATTCCGCGGACCATCGCTATTCATAGGCCATTTACTCAACCAACCATCCCGAACCGGCAATTCCCAATGTCCCACTAATTTGAATCTTCAACGCTAATGAAAATCAAGCTATCTATCTTCTTTCGGACGAATCGTGAGCCCCCGCGAAAAAACTCCCTATACAAACGATCAATTATCATGACATCAATGGACGGATTATATGTTAATTAAAGGTGAAAACTACCGCCACATCCTCCAATTGATTCGCGACGAAGAAATTGCCGCCGTTACTGTTGTCGCTGTTACAATAATCAATATTATCTTCCAACGCCGCCTCCGACAATGATCTTACCTTACTCAGGCCAGCCTACACTGAAATCAACCTTTTGAAACTATGTGGGCAAGTCTCGTTAATGATAAAGAAGACAAGGCATTTATCGTAACTACGGGGCTAGATGTGAGGTGCTTTACTTCCATCTAGGAAGGTGGAATTGCACATAATGGGACACAATTCCAATTCGAAGGCCGGATGTATCTTCAGGAGGGGAAACAAGACCTTAGAGGGGATTACTTAATGTGGGCTATGGTTTGAGGCTTGTGCTGCACTGGCTAAACAGCACTATGGCAGCTGTTACTTTGGAACAAATTTTTTGGTGTTGTTCCGGAGGTTTGCAGCCGGTCTCTGTATTTCGGGGTTAAGTTTCTAAAATGCAAGATGGAGAAAGGAAATATAGTGTAGCCAGGTAAGGTGCGGTTGCAGGATTAATATTTGAAGCGACATATCTGGAGAAGGAATTGTTTACTTGTTGAGAGGACGCGAACAGTGGATGGAAAGGAGAATAGCTTGTATTCCATTATACCAGAGACAAGAGCTGTAGAAAAAGAAGAGCCTGTATGGGGGAAAAAACCAATTTAGGTACAGGACTAGGGAAATAAGCGGGGTGAGCTATGGCTAAGATATACCCTAAAAACCCCTGAGATAAAGGAAAAGCAAAAGCACAAAAGCAAACACTAGGAGCTAAACCTAACACTGGATTACACATCCCTGTTTGACATATCCTCATCTTCTCCACATGGGGTAGCCTGCCTGTCTAAGATCAGAAAGGTGCCAAGCTTGGACACTTTGAGGAAACCATTTAGGAGGTTGACAAATTTGGTAGAATAAACTAGATTAAAATTATTTAGCTGATTTGAGGTTCTTTTAAAAACTATCTCTGTGCTGTGTATAATTAGGGTAAATAAAGAGGTAATGGTAAACATTAGTAGCCTTAGAGGAGCTATATAGGAAGAGGATAGGGTCTTGAAAAACCCTTGAGTCTGGTAGGGCAGAATACCCTATTTAGAGCTTAACTAGTCAAATTGCTAGGTCCTAGGGTAAGGACAAGACAGGGTGTAGTTTGAAGTAGAAAAAGGAAGTAAGGAAGTACATAGATTTATGTTGTATTAGTTTCTCTACTGCCTTTTTGATATGGGTTACTATTCCTCTCTTAAGAGAGGAACAGTAGAATTATATAGGAGAGATCTTATAAGAGAGAGCCCTTTATATAGCAGATTTTATTTAGGTCTTACATAGTAAAGGGGATAGCTTTCTCTAGAGAAAAGGAGGTGTAAAGTATAGTAAAGTTAAAGTAACTGAAACTATACTTCTAGAGGGGGGATAGTATACTCATATAGTCCTATAGATAATCAAGCTCTATACTAAAGGCTACCTGTTACAGATAACTGTACCAAGTGGTCTACCTAGGTACCAGAATATGCGCAAGTCAACTAGAAGGTATGTCAGAACCTATGACTACTCCTTGAGCCACGGAACCATGTGATGAGTGTTGTCGCCATAGAGATTTGACTAAGTGAAGTGAGGTGTTGACAACATGACATACATGAGATTGGACGTATGTGATCCATGACAGGACTTGTCCCCCTAATCTCATCATGATATGCTGATTAGTCATATCATTAGAGGACAGGACTTGAAGAGTCTTTTCTCTAAAAAGTCCTAAACAATCATGCCAAACCTTTGTTCGATTCTCCAATCATGAAACTGATCTTCTTCTAGGGAATTGTGAAAGAATAAGGGAATTGTAATGGAATGTTTCTAGAGGGTTCATTTTATTTTATGAAGTTTCTCTGTATCTACTTAGTCAGAATTGGGTATTTAAGAGGGAGTGGACTAGCGATGTGTTTTGTTTCTTCTTCTTCTCTCCTAGCCATCATAAGAAGTCTTGTACCATCTTTGAGCCTTAAGAATATATTTTGCTATCTTCTCAACAAATTCTCTGTCCTCTCTTAACTCTTCGATAAAGGTAGAAAACACAAGCAGTTATAACTTACTGGTTGAGATATCTGAGTTCACTCAGTAAGACCCTCTTGCAAAGCTTCTTATGTCTATACCTGCATCTACATCCTTAACAAGTCTCCTATCACACTACCTCCTTTTCTTCCCTCAGATTCACTTTGCATGAATAGGGTATTATACTCAATTAAAAGTGTATAATATAGTCATATAATATAGGAGCAATACTTAATAAGCACTGTCAGGGTAACCTCTATACAGCTCTATACTAAAGGCTAAAAACCCTGATGTATATAGAGTGAAGCACTTCTATAACCCTTTCTAGAATAGGGTATAAGAATTATTCAGAGATTATAGTAATACTGTATATGATAATATATAGGATTAAATACTGGATTAAACTAAGGCTATAGGTATTTAGGAGGTTTTAGTATAGTCTTTTAGTATAAGACTAAATACTATACACAAGATATAATCTGATGTGGATAAAATATAAGAATATAAGTAAATAGTATATATAGACTCTAAAATAATACAGGTAATTGATATTGTAGATGCTATTAATACTAACCTAAAACTCTAAGATATTACTCTTTTTCCAAATTCTAGCTTATAGCTCAGAGAAGAAGAGAGTATTAGTTTTAGTAGGTAAGAATAGTATGTAATTATCATCTCTATATATTAGAGCTAAATGAAAAAAGGTATTCATTTATCTAATAAGGAGTTGTTTTAAGGGAGCTGCCACTAGGAGATATAAATTATCTACATATATAGCATACTATAACTTTAGGATAGAGGAATTATATACCTTACTAGTAATAGCTTATTTAATTTTGTTGAGATATTAAACAGTATTACTTAGTATGATGTTAAATAATAGAGGAGATATTAGGCTACCTTAGAGGGTGCCATAAGTTATAAGGTAGAAGGTATCTTCCTAGAATATTTGTTTACTTTATGTTGTATTGTTTCTAGGTACAACCTCTGTGTTCAGCTTTTTTAGGCTATAATATAAACTTCCTAGGATATTTAGTCTACTATTTTTTATAATGAATGTTGAGGAAGGTTTTGACCTAGTCTATAAGGTATGTAGAAACTTATTTAGATTTGTGCTTTTTGTATAATACATGAGAGTCTAGCAGTAAAAAAGTACAGGTATTAGTAAATGTCTACCAAGGAAAAGCTTCTAGACCTACCTGAGGATCTAGAGGAGGTATACACTATTCTAGGCCTAGAAGAGCTAAAGTTCTTCTGAGATATCTACCGGCTCAATAAAACCTATGCTAGTGTACAGTACTAGAGCATCAGAGACTGGATTAGAGAACACTATAACATAGGTATTGAGAAGGAGCAAGAGGTTGAGGACTTAAAGAAGTAGCAAGTTATAAGTCAGTAACAGATTAAAAGCCTTAGAAGGGAGCAAGTACTAGAAAGTAAACAGCTTGAGGAGCTGAGACAAGAATGGATTACACTCCAGCTGTGGATTAATACCCTATAGTAGGAACTAGAAGAAAAGTAATAGTAAGTGTGAGAAATACCTAAGCTTGCAAAGCTTAAAGACCCTAAAGTATTCAATGTAAAGGATTATACCTAGCTAGACCTTTTCATCACCAGGTACATAGACACCTTGAAGGTCAATGAGGATAGGTTTGAAGATGAAGGCTACAAGATCAAGTAGGCAACTTCATTCTTGAAGGGACCAGCACAAAAGTGGTATATTGCCAGAAGACTAAATTGGTCAAAAAATGGAAAAGCACCTGAGGAGATATAGTCAGCCTTTGAGGAAGTACTGAGAAAAGCTTATGATGACCCTGACAAGGACAATACCTCTTATCAGTAGTTGGAAAACCTCAGATAAAGGGATAATATGTCTAAGTATTATGTAGACTTTGATAGTCTTACATTCAATACCAACTTAATAGAGTATGATAGGATGAAGATACTCCTATTACAGAAAGGACTAAAAGGAAAAGTCTATGAGGCCCTGACTCACCAGTTGGAGCTCCCTAAGATGTACTCAGAGTTTATACAACTGTGCATCCAGTTGAAAAGTCAACTTGAATCAATTCTAAAAAGGGAAGAGAAACCTATAAACAAGTCCTAGTAGGAGCAGCAGAAGCAAAGATTTAAGAAATAGAACAAGTTTAGCAACTACTGCCAGAAGGGATAAGAAAAAGAAAAGATCACTCAGGAAGAGAAGGATCACTGCAAAAACAAAGGCTTGTATTTCAATTGTAGAAAAGAAGGACATTATACTAGGAACTGTGTAAAGAAGGAGACTAGCTAAGAGTCAAAGACTACTACTACAAAAGTGGTAACTATTACAATTTAGTCAGGAAACTTTAAGAGTTAGAACTAGATGGTGTTCTAGCTCTGAGGAAATCCCAAGGGAAAATTCTTACCAAAAAAGCCACCAGAACAGAAAAATTAGATATGTTTTCAGAAGGAGAACATTTGATTATCTACGTAAAGTTAAATAACACTGTAAAGTGTTATACCCTAATTGATACAAGGGTAACCAGTTTCACATTTATAGATAAAACATTTGCACAAGAAAATGATTCCACTATATGAAAGTTATAGACCCTAAGAATGTTGACAGTTATTGATGGAAGACAAGCCAGTAGTAGAAAAATTACCAAGGTCACTAGAATGGAAATCTAGGGTAGACTAAGGAAAGCACAAGTGTCATTCTACATCATGAAGTTAGCAGATTATCCTATTCTGTTAGGATTGCAGTGGCTGCAACACTATTAAGTGCAACTATATTTTAGGAGAAATCAACTTGTAGTCCTAGAAGAGGAAGGGAGAAGTGGAATGAATATTACAATAATTAGAGTAGTACTGTAATGAATCATGGTCATGTACTTTCCTACTTGTTATGTTCTCCTTGTATTTCCTATTGTCAGTAATGTTCTTTGGAATTCCACATTATGAATTATGAATTATCACTCGGTCATGTATAGTCACTCATGTTTAGCTGTCTACCTTGCGGAGGTCATGAGAACAGTGTTTAGAATAAATGATGTATGGGAAAGGGTTATGTAGATGAAACAGGTTTTACAGAGACTGCTCTAGAAGGGAGGCAGTGCTCTTGGCAATTGGTATAAAAGAGAAGGAAATCTCACAGTCCTGTATTTCCTTTCTTTCTTCTTTATGCAGTATCTTAAGTATACACCATAGGAATAAAGAGTTATTCCCACAAACCTTCAGCATAGTGCTATCTTACTCAATGCACACCTCTTGAGTCCTCTAAAGAGTTATGTATCTTCTTCCATCCTGATTTACCCCCAAACCCCGATACAGACTGAGCTTCAGTTGTATTGCTAAAGGAGTTGTCCTTTACAAGTACCCTTTAGAAGAATGGCAATAGGGAGCAATAGCAAGCTATATACTATAAGCATTATAGAATCTACTGAAGAAAGGGAGGCACCAGAAGCAGGACTGCCAGAGATATTGGTACTGGAAGTGTACCATGAATATTTGCACCTCTTTGATAAAGAGAAAGCAGATGCTTTACCACCATATTGAAAAATTGACCACCAGATTCCACTGATTGAAGGAGGTAAACTACTATGGTTACCTACCTATGGATTATCAGAGGTATAGCTACAAGAGCTAAGGAAGTACCTAAAAGAAAATTCTGTGAAAGGATTCATCCAGGAGTCACAGCCTCTAGCTAGTGCACCTAAACTGTTTGTTAAAAAGAAAGATATATTACTTCACCTATGTGTGGATTACCAAGGACTCAATAAAGTCACAATCAAAAATTACTATCTTTTGCTATAAATCTAGGAAATGTTATAATGGTTAAAAGAAGGAAAGATCTACACCTAGTTAGACTTGAGATAGGTATACAATTCAATCAGAATTGCAGAAGGTAAGGAATGGAAGACTGTATTCTACACTAGGTATGGCTATGATAAGTACAGTGTTATACCTTTTTGTCTCACCAATGTACCAGCAATATTCCAAGTATTCATCTACAGCATCCTAAAAGATCATTTGGATATTTTCTGTATTGTCTACCTAGATGATATATTGATCTTTTCGAAAAAACTAGAAGAGCATGTCAGCTATATTCAAATAGTTTTAAGGAAACTAGGGGAAAACAAAGTTTATTGCAAATCTGAGAAATGAGAATTCTATGTTATAGAGATAGAATTTCTTAGATACATCATCTCTCCAGAATGCATTACTATGGACAACAAAAAGGTAGAAGCAGTACTAGGATAGGAAATACCAAAGTCAGTGAAGGGTATCTAGATGTTCCTAGGCTTCGCAAACTTCTACCAAAGATTCATTAGAGGATACTCAAGAGTAATATCGCTAAATCACTAGATTGTTGAAAAAGGACTAAAAATTCAAATAGATAAAGGAGGCAAAAGCTGCTTTTATAATTCTCAAAGAAGATTTTACATTAGCACTAACCCTGAGACACTTCAACCTAGAAAAACTGGTTATTATAGAAATAGATGCATCTGATCATATGGTAGTGGGCATCCTTTCCTAGAAATTCTAGCATGAGGATAGAAAATAAGTTTTGCACTTAGTGGCATAATTTTCCAAGATGTTCAACCCTGCACAATGTAATTACCTAGTGTATGATAAGGAACTGTTAGCAGTGAGTTTCGTATTTTCAGAGTAGGAATGGTATATTGCATAGTCAAAATTCCCAGTGTAAGTGATAATAGATCATAAGAACTTAGAATATTTTATGACCAAAAGGAGACTGAATTGCTGACAAGCAAGATGGTCTGAGTTCCTACTAAGGTTCAGTTTTTAGATATCCTATTGACCAGGGAAATAGGGTGGAAAACCTAATTCTTTAACTAGAAGATCTGGAGATCTCCCTTAGGAAGGGAATGAACATCTTACTTATCAGGAATAGATAATTATCTAACCCTACCATCTAGACCCTACATTGAAAGCACGCCCATAGCTGTATATTTTTTCAGCAACAGTGGAAGTAGAAAGGAAATAAGGTTTCGAAGAAAAAATCAAAAGGTTATATGATAAGGATACTATAGTAAAGTATATCCTACAGTCCCTGCAGAAAGGAGAAAAGTTTTTAGGAGATGTGAAACTGTTAGATTGTGAAGTCAAGGAAGGGCTATTATTATACAGGGGGGGGGGAAATTCATTTTTATTTTATCTTTACGACCCCGCTAGGGGTCGTCTAAAAGAACATCCGCTTGCAGCTATGTCAAGCTATGACAGAGGTAAAAAGACAGCCGACCTAACGTCGGTAGCGCAGTCTACGGTAAAGATAATTACAGTTTTGTTCCCGAATCCTCCTCGCTTACACGCAATAAACTAAAGAAGAAATGGGGTGGAAGAGAAAGAGCGGCGGGGGAAAGTAAAACTCAAAAAAGAAAACGCGACCGGCACAAAAGCGACCACCCAGTACGTCAAGATAGCAGAAAGACTTTAAGCGAAAAGGAAAAAGAGAAGTCCGGGGAACCCCTTTCCCATCTCCAGCGAGGCGAACCTTACAACAACCGGAAGGGATCGAGGCAAAAGCAAAGAACACTAACTAAAGAGAAAGGAAAGAAAAGGACAACGGAGAAAACAGTAGCTAAACTCACAAGACTCTTACACTCAAGGGAACAACACTAGCAAGAAAAAAAGATGAAACACCGAGGGGCCCTAAGTCTCCATTCCCTCTTCCATCACGGCTCGCAGGTTCTCCACTCACTTGTTATTATTGGCCAAGGCTTGCAAATACACAGGGCAGAGGGGATCGTTAGCGGGGTGGGCGGCATCGCAATTAGCACATTTAAGTACCGTGTGATCGCATTGTCGTCCGCGGCGTTTGCACTCTGTGTTGCCACAGAAGTGTTCGAAGATGGCATGGGGTCCAGCGCAGATGCGGCAGCGGGGGGAGAAGGTGCACTTCAGCTGGTGATGGCCGAAGCGACAGCATCGGGAGCATTGGGTGGCCTTCGAGAAGGCAATGTACGGGTCAGTCCGACGATTCTTGTTGAGGATGGTCAGACCTTGGGAAATGCGGTAATGGTTGTTGTTCACCACCACGGTGATGACAATGGAGGAGGCGGGTTTGCTGACGAGCTTATCCTTCGAAGCGAGCCAGCGTGGGATTTGGGCGAGGACAACACCTTGGTTGAATGTCTCGATCTCCTTGCGGATAAGCGACATATGTTCGATGTCAGAGGTGTTGAGGACGGGGGTTGGCACGTTGTGCACGATGTACTTCTTATGCAAGAAGTTCCGGCGGAGGCCGGTGGTGGTGGGGAAGAACTTGCGGACAGCTTCCTCGATGGTGGGCTTGTATGCAAGGACTTGCTGGGCGGTGGTGTTCTCCATGACGGAGAGGAAGACGTTGGAGGCGCCGGCCTTTCTAACAGATCGGACTCGGCAAGCGGAGGGGGCTTTCTTGTCAACTAACGCGGCGTTGACAGTGTCCCGGACAGCGATTGGGTTGAACTCGGGGACTTCTCCCTCAAGATTAACGATTATTTCTCGCTCCCTCTTGGTGGGATACTTCGGGGCGGGAGGAGCAGTAGCAGTCGGGGTCGGCGCGGCCGGGGCCTTGCCTTTGTTTTTCTTCACTACCTGGGCCCAGGTGGTGTCGGTGGTAGGGGGCGCCGCTTGTGGCGCAGTAGGAGCGGGGGAGGCAAGGGAGGAAGAAATCTTCTTCACTGCTTTGGCGGTTTTGGATGTTTCCGACCGTAGTTTTTTAATGGAATCGGAAAGAGCCATGTCGATTTCAGTGGGGCCTGCTTTGGCTGGGGCTGTAGCAGTTGCGTTGCGGGTGGTGATAGCCTCGAGTTCATCAAAGCGGGCTTCGAGGGACTGTTGGCCAGCGGCGATGGCGGTAACTGCCTCTTGAATCTTGCTCACAGAGGCGAGGAGGGACGGTACAGCACTAGAAAAGAACTCCAGCTGTTTCGACATGATGTAGGTCTTCGGCTCTGGTGAGAGAGTAAAGCTCTGGAGTGTCTTGTCCTGTAGCAGGCATGCGGCGATGGGGGATGACATGAACTGTTCGATCACGTTCTTGATTGACTGCGCTTCGTCCCTTGCTTGCGGTGTGATTGGGGGCTGGGTAGGGGGTTGGGAAGACTGTGAACGTCGCGACATTGTCACGATGTTTGTCGGCGCGATATAGATACTAATAGCTTAGAACTAAAATGTAGGGGGTAGTTTGAAGGTGCGAAGAAGCCTGGGCTATTATTATACAATAACCTAGTTTACATACCTGATAATCTAGACCTAGAACTACAAATAATGTAAGGAAACTATAACTACATAACTGCTGGACACCCTGCAAGGGCCATGATATATGAGTTGATAATAAGGAACTATTTTTGGCTAGAATTACAGAAATATATTAGCTGATATATTAGCTATTGTAAAGTATGCATTAGAGTAAAACCTGCTATATATGTACATTTCCACACTTTGAAGCCCCTAGAAATACCTAAAAAAACCATGGAATTTGGTATCCATAGACTTTATAATAGGATTACCAGCAAGCAAGGTATATGATGCAATCCTTATAGTAGTGGATCACCGGAACAAAATGGTGCACTACATCCCTACAACAAAAAAAGCACTAACCAAAGATGTAGCAACCCTGTACCTACATCATGTATAGAAACACCATGGGTTACCAAAAGATATCATCTCTGACCACAGTACTTAGTTTGTTTGACAATTCTGGAAGTCTCTATACTAGAATTTGAAAATCAAAAGCAACCTTAGCACAGCTTACCACCAAGAAATATATGGTCACATAGAGAGAACAAACTCAGCTCTAGAACAGTATCTGTGGATTCATTACCATTATTAGTATGATGATTGGGCACCTCTGCTTCCCCTTGTAGAGTTCAGCTATAACAACTAAGTATTAGCAACTACAAAAGTTATCCTATTCTATTTAAACTACAGGTACTACCTAAGCTTTATAATAGACCTAGACCTGAGAAGAAGGTCAAAAACCCCTGAGAGTATCAAGCACCTCACTACCAGACTATAGGAGGCACATTGCTTATGCATGGTAATAATCACTTATATATAAGTAAGCTAGAAGGAAGAGATAGATCAGTCAAGAAAACCAGCACCTATGATAGAAGTTAGAGAGAAAGCTTAGCTAAGTGCTAAGCATATGTACACTCAGAGGCTATCCAAGAAACTTGATCACAAAAAATTTAGTCCATTCAAAGTTCTAGTAAGAGCTAGAACTCAAGTATATAAACTCAAGCTTCCTTACTCTATGAGGATCCATCCAACAAATACGACTCCCTTTCTAGTTATTTTACATCCTACTTCCTCCAGCTAGGTATTTACACTTAACTAAAAGTAAGAACATAACCGAAGGAAATGGGATGGTCCTCCCCCTATGCATACTGATAAAGAAACCTAAAATCCTCTACCTAATCATACTGAAAAGAAAACACAGACTACTATGTACAAGAGCTGACTAGGGAAAAGTAATCACTAGGCAAACCTTAAAACAATGAAAGAAAACCCCTAATATGAAAGCTACAACTATGTGGAAAGTAAAAGAAAAAAGAGAAGGGAAATACATTAAGCCACTACTTATTTTACTGAAGTGAAAATAGACTTAGTCCTATGTAAAGAAAACTCAAAAACAAAATATAAAGGGGAAAGAGACTAAACTACTCCCATTATGCTACATCTATCCTTCATATAAGACTCAGTGAGCTTAGCCTACATCATTGTCATAGAGATAGGATCATTTGCTTTATGGTGGCCATTGCAGTTTCTGCATCAAAGAATGGTATTCTCATATGCAAAACCTTTCAGTTATTTGCAGTTGGCAGTTCTGCAGGTATGTTAAGAAATGGTATAGGGGCTGGAGTAAAGACTGCAGCAGGGTGGGGACAGGTAGTTCTAGACTATGTGTATAAACTTTGAGCATCAGGAGCATTGTATATCAGCACCAAATAGGATGTACTATATAGTACAATAGGTCTTGTTGAGAATCGTGAGGCCCTTCAGGATGCGAGCCTTGTTTTATTATTGATAATGGTAACCATAAGTAAACCATAGTTCTGCTTGTTAATCTTGGTGCTGGACATCAGCTAGCATTATGAGGATCTATCCAGTCTTCTATATCTCTCCACTATAACTAAAAAGCAGATATGAACTAGTCCCAGGCCATCAAAATTCTCTACCTCCTCAGTTGTCATTGAAGGAGATTGAGAGTACAAAGTTGAGAGTGTTTTTGCCTCTAAATGCCTTCAAGGTGGCGCTATTCGCTACCTTGTTAAATGGGTCATCTACTCCAAGCCTGTAATGAACCGTGGTCATGTACTTTCCTACTTATTGTACTCTCCTTGTATTTTCTATTGTTAGTGATGTTCTTTGGAATTTCGCGTTATGAATCATGAATTATCACTCGGTCATGTACGGTCACTCATTTTTAGCTGTCTGCCTTGCGAAGGTCATGAGAACAGTGTTTAGATTGAATGACGTATGGGAAAGGGTCATGTGGACAAAACAGGTTTTACAGAGACTGCTCTAGAAGGGAGGCAGTGCTCTTGGCAATTGGTATAAAAGAGAAGGAAATCTCGCGGTCCTGTCTTTCTTTCTCTTTCTTCTTCACGCAGTATCTTAAGTATATACCTTAGGAATAAGAAGTTATTCCCACAAACCTTCAGCACATCATTTTCTCGCTCAATGCGCACCTCTTGAGTCCTCTAAAGACTTGTGTATCTTCTTCTATCCTGATTTACCCAAAACCCCCAATATAGACTGAGCGCTAGTTGTATCGCTGAAGGAGTTGTCCTTTACACTATACTGCGTCTTTCAGAAATCACCATCGAAGAAGATATATGAGAATTCAGGTGACGTTGGATGTCATCCCCAGTCAACTGGAACTTCGGAGAAGAGGAACCCCAGTTCACTATCGAGGAAATTACCACGCTGCTACAACACAAGAACCTGCTTCCTCCAGAAGAACCCAAAGACCTGCAGATCCCACCACCCAAAAGAGGAATCGCAGAGTCTATTTCAGTCCAGAGGTCCAGGCTACGCCAGCACAAAGACCAGCATCACCAAAGGTATTTTCTGAGAGACCGGCAAAAGCTCAGAAAGTTAAGTGCAGTATCTGCCATTGCAAAGTCAACCCTGTCGACCACCACCTATGCTGCAAAACCAGGGAGCAACAAAAACTTGAGAAGGCAACCAGGCCACAGTAGAAAAAGAGTTTCTGCATCAGAAACTATGACGGACAAATCCAAGGATTCTTCTGCAAAGACTATCACTGCGACAATCATTGGAATGACAGAGTCTACTTCAACCACTGAGTACCAGGTACAACAAGTGGTAACAGTCACACCAGACCTAGAAAAAGCACCAGTACTACGCTTGTGCCTGTGGTCAGATATGGACGCTGTAACCGCAAGTTTTCTGCTAGATGAGGAATTGGAGGACGCCACCCTCAAATTCCTGGAACATCTTAGGAAATCTAAGGTTGACAACCTTGCAGTTGAAGTCACTATTCTCCCAGACACAATCGGTACACCAGGAGAGCGAAGATAAGATTGTTCTCTATCTATATAAAGACGATCTTGTTGTGCTACATCAGAACCACCCTGTCACCCCAGTCTAGCTCGGTAAACTCAGAGTCCTCCTACTCGCGGTCCTAGACCCTAGTATCGACGAGTTCCTAGCAGCAAAAAGTCATCGGCATTAGTCAATGTCTACCAAGGAAAAGCTTCCAGACCTACCAGAGGATATAGAAGAAGCATATCCTATCCTAGGCCTAGAAGAACTACAGTTCTGGCAAGATATCTACAACCTCAATAAAAACCAGGCCATCGCACAGTACGAAAGGATCAGAAACTGGATCAGGGAACGTTACAATTCCAGTGTTGATCAAGACTAAGAAATTGAGGACCTGAAACAGCAACAAGTTGCAGATCAGCAATAGATCGAAAGCCTTAAGAAGGAGCAAGTACTAGAAAGCGAGCAACTTGAGAACCTGAGGCAAGAGCGGGTCACACTCCAGTTAAGGATTGACAACTTACAACAAGAACTGAAAGAGGAACAATAAGCATGAGAAATGCCTAAGCTAGCAAAGCTCAAAGACCCTGAGGCATTCGATAGGAAGGATCGCGCCTAGTTAGACCTATTCATCACAAGGTGTATGGACACCTTCGAGGTCAATAAGGACAGATTCGAGGATGAGGGCCACAAGATCAAGTAGGCACCATCATTCTTGAAGGGACCAGTGCAAAAGTGGTACATCGCCAGAAGGATGAAGAACTCCAAGAATGAAAAGGCACCTGAGGAAACGTGGTCAGCTTTTGAAGAAGCCATAAGGAAAGCATACGACGATCCAGATAAGGATAACACTGCTTACTGGCAGCTGGAAAACCTCCGACAGAAGGGAAATGTATCTGAATACTATGCAGACTTTGATGGTCTCGCATTCAATGCCAGTCTACCTGAGGACGACAGGATAAAGATACTCCTGTTCAAGAAAGGGCTAAAAGGAAAAATCTATGAAGCCCTGGCCTACTAATCGGATCTCCCTAAGACATACTCAGATTTCACACAACTGTTTATCCAGTTAGAAAGTCAACTTGAGTCAATCCCGAAAAAGGAAGAGAAGCCTGCTAGCAAGTCCTGAGAAGAACAGCAGAAGCAAGGCTTTAAGAAGCAGAAAAAGTTCGGCATCTACCGCCAGAAGGGACAACACTAGGAAAAAGAAAAGATCACTCAGGAAGAAAGGGATCGCCGCAAGAACAAAGGCTTGTGTTTCAATTGTGGCAAAGAAGGACACTACACCAAGAACTGTCCAAAGAAGGAAACCAATAAAGAGTCAAAGACCACTAGCGCGAAAGTGGCAACTGTGACAATCCAGTCAGGAAACTCCAAGAGTCAGAACTAGAAGGTGGTCTAGCTCTGAGAAAAACCCAAGGGAAAAGTCTTACCCAGAAAGCTGCCAGAACAGAAAAGTCAGAAATGTTTTCAGAAGGAGAACATTTGATAGTCCAAGCAACATTGAATAACACTGTGGAGTGTTATGCCCTATTGGATACAGGGGCAACCGGTTTCGCATTTATGGACGAAACATTTGCACAAAGAAACAGTTTTGCTATGTCAAAGTTAGAGGTCCCAAGAAACTTGACAGTTGTCGATGGAAGATAAGCAAGCAGCGGAAAAATCACCAAGGTCACCGAAGCGGAAATTCAGGTTGGACCAAGAAAAGTACAAGCATTGTTCTATATCATGAAGTTAGCAGACTGTCCTATCCTGCTAGGATTGCAGTGGCTACAGCACCATCAAGCGCAATTAGATTTCAAGAGAAATCAGCTTACCTTCTTGGAAGAAGAAGGGAGGAGTGGAATCGATATTACCACCATTGGAGCGGTACCCTTTGAGAAAATGGCAGCAAGGAAAGACAGCAAGCTGTATGCCATTAGCGTTACAGAACCTATTGAGGAAGGGAAGACACTGGACACAATACTGCTAGAGGAATTGGTACTAGAAGAGTACCACAAATATTTGCACCTCTTTAATAAAGAGAAAGCGGACGCTTTACCACCACACTGAAAAATCGATCACAGGATTCCACTGGTTGAAGGAGGTGAACCGCCATGGTTACCTACCTACGGACTATTAGAGGTATAACTGCAAGAGCTAAGAAAGTACCTGAAAGAGGACCTAGGGAAAGGATTCATCCAGGAGTCACAGTCTCCAGCTGGTGTACCGATATTGTTTGTGAAAAAGAAGGATGGATCGCTCCACCTATGTTTGGATTATCACGGACTCAACAAAGTCACGGTCAAAAATCGCTATCAATTACCGTTAATCCAGAAAACACTTGAACGATTGAAAGAAGCGAAGATCTACACCAAGTTAGATCTAAGACAGGCATACAATTCAATCTGAATTGCAGAAGGTGAGGAATGGAAGACTGCATTCCACACCAGGTATAGTCATTATGAGTACAAGGTTATGCCCTTTGGTCTCACAAATGCACCAGCAACGTTCCAAGCGTTCATCAACGACATCCTAAAAGATCATTTGGACGTTTTCTGTGTTGTCTATATAGATGACATATTGATCTTTTCGAAAACCCTGGAAGAGCACATCAGCCATTTGCAAACAGTCTTGAGAAAGCTAGGGGAAAACAAGGTCTATTGTAAACCTGAAAAGTGCGAATTCGATGTCGAGAAAATGCAATTTCTCAGATACATCATCTCCCCAGAAGGCATCACCATGGACAGCAAGAAGGTAGAAGCGGTGCTTGGATGGGAAACACCAAAGTCAGTCAAGGACATTCAGATGTTCCTAGGGTTTGCAAACTTCTACCGGAGATTCATCAGAGGATACTCAAGAGTAGTATCACCGATCACAAAGTTATTAAAAAAGGACCAAAATTTCGAATGGACGAAGGAAGCAAGCGCTGCTTTTATAAGTCTCAAAGAAGCGTTCATATCAGTGCCAACCCTGAGACACTTCGACCTAGAAAAACTGGTTATTATGGAAACAGATGCATCGGATCATGTGGTAGCGGGCATCCTTTCCCAAAAGTTCCAGCATGAGGATGGAAAGTAAGTTTTGCACCCAGTGGCATACTTCTCCAAGAAGTTCAACCCCGCACAATGCAACTATCCTGTGCATGATAAGGAACTGTTAGCAGTCATTCTTGCATTTTTGGAATGGGAACGACATATTGCATACTCAAAATTCCCAGTTCAAGTGATAACAGATCACAAGAACTTGGAGTACTTTATGACCAAGAGAATGTTGAATCGCTGACAAGCAAGGTGGTCTGAGTTCTTATCAAGGTTTAGCTTTTAGATATGTTACCGACCAGGGAAACAGGGAGGAAAACCTGATTCTTGAACCAGAAGATCCGGAGATCTTCCAAAGGAAGGGGATGAACGTCTCGCTTATCAGGAACAGATGATCATCTAACCCCACCATTTGGACCCTGCATTGCAAGTGAATCCAGAGCTGCATGTTCTCTCAGCAACAGTGGAAGTGGAGAAAAATCAAGATTTCGAAGAGAAAGTCAAAAGGTCTTATGACAAGGACCCTGCCATAAAATCTATCCTGCAGGCCCTGCAGAAAGGGAAAAAGTCTTTGAAACATGCAGAACTGTCAGATTACACAATCAAGGAAGGATTACTATTGTACAACAACCTAGTCAGCATCCCTGATGATCCAGACCTAAAACTGGAAGTACTCTGACAGAACCATGATCATATAGCCGCCGGACATCCAGGAAGAGCCAAGATATATGAGTTGGTAACAAGGAACTATATGTGGCCAGGATTGCGAAAATACATCAGCTGATACATCAGCCATTGCGAAGCATGCATGAGAGTGAAACCTGTCAGACATGCACCATTCGGCACTTTGAAACCCTTGGAAATACCCGAGAAGCCCTGGAATTCGATATCCATGGACTTTATAGTGGGATTACCAACAAGCAAGGAACATGATGCAATCCTTGTAGTAGTGGATCGCCTGACCAAAATGGCACACTACATCCCTACAGTGGAAAAAGCAACAAGCGAAGATGTAGCAACCCTGTACCTACATCACATATGGAAGCATCATGGATTGCCAAAAGATATTACCTCCGACCGTGGTACCCAGTTTGTCTCGGAATTCTGGAAGTCCCTATGTAAGGTTCTGAGAATCAAAAGCAATCTTAGCACGGCATACCACCCCTAGACAGATGGTCAGACAGAAAGAACAAACTCAGTTCTAGAACAATATCTGCGGATTTATTGCCATTATCAGCAGGACGATTGGGCATCCCTGCTTCCCCTCGCAGAGTTTAGCTACAACAACCAAGTTTCGGCAACAATGAGAGTTAGCCCATTCTATGCAAACTATGGATACCACCCACACTTTGCAATAGACATAGACCTTAGGCGAAGGTCAAACACCCCTGAAAGTGTCAAGCATCTCGCTACCAGACTGCAGGAGGTGCATGACTTATGCAGGGCAGAAATCGCTTATGCACAAGCAAGCCAGAAGGAAGCAGCAGATCAGTCAAGAAAACCAGCACCTGTGATAGAAGTTGGAGAGAAGGTTTGGCTAAATGCCAGAAATCTGTGCCATCAGAGGCCATCCAAGAAACTTGATCACAAGAGACTCGGTCCATTCAAGGTTCTAGTAAGAGTCAGAACTTGAGCATATAAACTCAAGCTTCCTCGCTCTGTGAAGATCCATCCAGTCTTCCACATCTCTCTACTAGAACCAGCAAGCAAACATGAACCAGTCCTAGGCCATCGAAATCCTCCACCTCCTCTGATTGTCATTGAAGGAGATCGAGAGTACGAAGTTGAGAGTGTTCTCGACTCTAAACGCCTTCGAGGTGGCGCTCTTCGCTACCTTATCAAATGGGTTGGCTACTCCAAGCCTACATGGGAGCCATCCCAGCACCTCAAGTACTACCAGGAGCTCATCGATGAGTTCCACCACTGCTTCCCCAACAAGCCCAAGTTATGATGGAGATGAAGAAATGACAGAAATCTCCCCATCTCCCACCATGGTTGTACCTGTTTTTAACCAGTATGGACGAATTTGCACCTCCCCTGAAGACAGCACAGTGAAGGAGGAACCCCTCGACGACCCTCCAGCATTGGGTCTTAAAACTGTCGCCAACCAGAGTTGGACACTGATCTCACCTAAGGAAAAACTGCAACCCCTGGAGCCGCCACTTTATGCTCCACAACCGTTGTTCACCATGAACCAGCAGTTCCAGCGATGGGAGGAACAGGTGTTGCCACCTATTTCCCCTATATCGCCCCTTGGTTCACCAGTGATCAAGGTGGACCCAGAGAAACCCTATTGGCAGTATGCGCCAATATCATAGGTATCTGCCAGCCCTAGTAGATACACCCCCCCACCAGTACCAGCAGTTCCTATCAATCCCCAGCTCCTGGAGATCAAGGAGGAACACCTACCTGAGGCACCACCAGAAGTAGCTGAATGTGATTCAGCAGTGTGCCAGTATTGCCCACCGATGCCCCTGTATATCCGGCTTGGAAATCTGAGGGAAAAATTGCACTGGATAGTGGAGAATGTGAGGGATTACCACTTGAGAGAAGAAGTATTCCTAGCTGTCATAGGAGTTCCAGCTTAAAGAGGGGGATACTGTAATGAACGGTGGTCATGTACTTTCCTACTTATTATACTCTCCTTGTATTTTCTGTTGTTAGTGATGTTCTTTGGAATTTCGCGTTATGAATCATGAATTATCACTCGGTCATGTACGGTCACTCATGTTTAGCTTTCTGCCTTACAAAGGTCATGAGAACAGTGTTTAGATTGAATGACGTATGGGAAAGGGTCATGTGGACAAAACAGGTTTTACAGAGACTGCTTTAGAAGGGAGGCAGTGCTCTTGGCAATTGGTATAAAAGAGAAGGAAATCTCGTGGTCCTGTCTTTCTTTCTCTTTCTTCTTCATGCAGTATCTTAAGTATACACCTTAGGAATAAGAAGTTATTCCCACAAACCTTCAGCACATCATTGTCTCGCTCAATGTGCACCTCTTGAGTCCTCTAAAGAGTTGTGTATCTTCTTCTATCCTGATTTACCCAAAACCCCCGATACAGACTGAGTGCCAGTTGTATCGCTGAAGGAGTTATCCTTTACAAAGCCTATATAGGAGCCTTCCTAGTACCTTGAGTACTCCTATAAGCTTATCAATGAGTTCCACCACTACTTCCCTGATAAGCCCAAGCTATGATAGAGATAAGGAAATATCAGAAGTCCCCCTATCTCCTACCATGGTCACACCTATCTTCAATAGTTATAGACAAATTTGCACCTCCCCTGAAGATAGTATAGTAAAACAGGAACCCCTTGAAGACCCTCCAGCATTGGGTCTTGAAACTGTTGCAAACTAGAGTTATGTACTGCCCTCACCCTAAGAAAAACCCTAGCCCCAGGAGCTACTACTGTATGCTTCTCAGCTATAGCTTATATTAAACTAGTAGTGGCAGTGATAGGAAGAACAGGTCTTACCACCTGTCTCCCCTATATTATCCCTTGGTTCACCAGTGATTAAAGTAGACCCTGATAAACCATATTGGTAGTATATACCAATATCAAAAGTATCTGCTAGGAGTAGCAGATATACCCCACTAATACCAATAGTTCCTATTGATCCCTAGCTTCTGGAGGTCAAGGAGGAACATCAGCCTAAGGCATACCTAAGGATAGCTGAAATTGATTCAGTAGTGCCAGGATTTTACACACCAATACCCCTATACATCCAGCTTATAAGCCTAAGGGAAAGATTGCACTGGATAGTAGAGAATGTAAGAGATGACTACCTGAGAGAGGAAGTATTCCTAGTTATCATAGGAGTTCTAGCTTGAAGAGGGGGATACTATAATAATCTGTGGTTATGTACTTTCCTATTTGTTATATTTTCCTTATATTCTCTACTATTATTTATATTCTTTGAATTCCACATTATGAATCATGAATTATTACTCAGTTATATATTATTGCTCAGTCATATATTATTGCTCAGTCATATATTATTGCTCAGTCATATATTATTGCTCAGTGATATATTATTGCTCAGTCATATATTATTGCTCAGTCATATATTATTGCTCATGTTTAGCTGTCTGCCTTGAGGAGGTCATGAGAACAGTATTTAGATTGAATAACATATAGGAAGAGGTTATGTAGACTAAATAGGTTTTAAAGAGACTACTCTAGAAGGGAGGCAGTGCTCTTGGTAGTTGGTATAAAAAGAAGGAGAAGCCTGTATGGTCCTGTATTTTGCTTCTTTCTTCTTGCTTTTAAATAAGTGTAAACTCCCTACTAGAGGAGGGAAAGATGTAAAACCTCAGAGTAGGGAAATAAAAATTAACTTCTTTCTTCTTAGCCATATGAAGGGTTACCCTAACAGTGCTTAGTGAGATCACTCCTATATATGTAGTTATGTCTTTGTAATTAGTTTGTGTATATGCCCTACCTATACAATAGTGAACTGAGGGAGAAGCATATCCACTCCTTTCTTCTTTATATAGTATCTAAAGTATACACCACTGGAATAACAAATACTATTCCCATAAACCTTCAGCACCTCACTATCCTACTCTATGAGCATCTCTTAGTCCTCCAAAGAATTGTATACCTTCCTCTATCCTGATTTACCCCCAAACCCCAATACAGACTAAGGCTTATTTGTATCACTAAAGGAGTTGTCCTTTACATTAAGATATATAAGTTTACTTAATAATGCCCTCCTGTGAAGCTTCTTATGCTATACCTTGTAACATATCCTTTATAAGTCATATATTACAATATTCTTATTAGATAGTATCATTAGGGCTATAAGAATAGAAATAAATTACACTCTCCCCTCCCTACTCCCCCCTACTCCTCACTCTCTTGTATTTGTACTACTACTTGTACTGGAAGACTCCACAATCTATTATCTTTGAGTACCCTACTAGATAGCAAGTGTAATAATAATATATATCTCCTTAGTTTAAAATAGTCATACAACTCTAGTCTCTACACCTTCCTAATAACTTATTAATTATATCAAAGAAACTAAAATAGGAATACCAATACATATTTATCTTCATAAATATCAGGTAGTTATACTAGTAGTATAAAGTATTCCCCTTAGACTCCTATCTTGTACCCCCTCTCCCTGTCCCCCTAGACTTTGCTCTTCTCGTAGAGTCTTAGAAGATTTTAATGAATAAATACCTCTTATATATAAAACTCTCTTGAGATTAGCTCCTTAACTCTCTACTTTTTTATACTCTTCTAGAATTAATTTTATTTTAGATAGATTCTTTATAGAAGAACCTATACCTATCTTTGATATTCTTATTTCGTTTTGAGTTTGTACTATACATACTACTTCAATTTTACAGGAAATGTTTTTCTTATATACCAGTATATGGTGTTCCCTTAGTCACTATATATAGACAGGGCATGTACACAAACTTAATTGTAAAGATATAGTCACATAATATAGGAGCAAACTCGCTAAGCACTATTAGGGTAACCCTTCATATAGCTTTTTCTTATATACCTAAGCTAGTATAGCTGTATATAGATATTCTTTTTAGAAGGACCTTTTATAGCCTTAAAAAATAAAATAAAATACATATATATGCATAGTCTCTCTTATTCTTAAAGACTCTGAGTTATGTGTTTGTATGTTGATACCTAAGTAGAGTTCTATAATTAGTTATTAGGGAATCTAATGTCATTACTCATTTATTATAATAGTTATTTTACGGTATCAGAAGGTAGAGGGATGTAGTTTTACTTATTTTCTTATCTTATTTCTTCTTTCCCTTTTTTTGTATCTTCTCTGACTTGGAGGTTTTTCTTTAGCCATTTTAAGGTCTACATAGCCATTTTTTTTTCCCTAGTCAGCTTCTATACATAGTTAGGTATAGTTTTCTTTCTTGGTAAAAGTTGG
The DNA here is from genome assembly GCA_016880775.1 of Phymatotrichopsis omnivora. Taxonomy (NCBI): domain Eukaryota; kingdom Fungi; phylum Ascomycota; class Pezizomycetes; order Pezizales; family Rhizinaceae; genus Phymatotrichopsis; species Phymatotrichopsis omnivora. The sequence continues at coordinate 1,123 of JABYPW010000285.1, read as the reverse complement.
TAGGGTCTTTAGGGGATAGACATAGGCTCTTGGTTATGTCATTACATGTAGTTATATGTAGATACCCTACTAGTAAATAAATGTTTTGTAACCTTATTGTAAACAAAAGTTTTAGCTAGCTTATAATAAACAAAGTTTTTAGCTAGCTTATAGCAAATAAATTTTTAGCTACCCTATAGCAAACAAAATTTTAAACTAGCTTATAGCAATCAAAATTTGTACCTACCTTGTAGCAAATGAAATGTTTAGTTGACTGAAAATAAATAAATGTTTTAGCTAGCTCACAGTAAAAAAAAATTTTAACCTACCTTGTAACAAACAAAATTTTACCTACATTGTTGTAAATAAAACACTTAGCTAGCTTATAGTAAAGAAAATTTTCTGGCTAGCTTAAAGTAAACAAAATTTTAAATTACCTTGTAGTAAATAGAATCTTTAACTACCTAATAGCAAATGAAATTTTTAACTAGCTTATTGTAAACCAAAATTTTAGCTAATATAATATTATATCATAGATAGAAGGTAGAAAATTATGTTTGTGAAATTACTTATAGCATTTGATACTAGTAGTAGGGGTTTTATTTACTTGTATAAAGTGTAGGAGAAAAATACTAAGATATAAAGAGAAAGAAAAAACTGTAACTATTTTCTAACTTGAGTGGAATAGAGTCATAAATTATATATAGAAAAGTAAAAATATAGGGAAGAGAAAAGGAAAAGGTATGTTAAGAAAGGTAAAAATTGTAAAGAAGGCTAGGAACAAAATCTATAGATAGGAGAGGTAAAAATTTTGGGGAAGAGGAATAGGGGAGAAATGTAAGCACAAATAGAGAGGAAAAAATTATAGAAGGTAAGAAAAAAAATGTGCAGAAGGTAAAGAAAAATTGTGTAGAGGTAAGGGGGGAAAAAAAGGTGTAGGTAGGAAATGAAAGATATTGGGATGAGGGAAAAAAAGAAAAAAGAAAAAAAGAAAAAAACAGAAAAACAGAAAACAGAAAAACAGAAAAACAGAAAAACAGAAAAACAGAAAAACAGAAAAACAGAAAAACAGAAAAACAGAAAAACAGAAAAACAGAAAAACAGAAAAACAGAAAAACAGAAAAACAGAAAAACAGAAAAACAG
>JABYPW010000284.1:0-30206 GCA_016880775.1 Phymatotrichopsis omnivora | reverse complement strand
GGAGGGGGGGGGGGGGGGGGGGGGGGGAAATAGCTTCGTCCCTTCTACGTTGCGAAGATCCAAGACCTCATTCCTCCCCCAGCAAAACCTTCCGAATAACCAAGTACAGAACAATGAGCGGTGAAAAGAGACCCGCTCAGTCCCCACGTTCAAGAAACCGCGCCGTCCTTCACAAGCTCTTCTACAGCCCCACAGAGCAAAAGTCTGACAGCTCTCCACTTGAATAGCCTAGCGAATTCCCTTCTTTCCCCCAAACACCGTAATCCGTGACTGTGTTGAATAGCTGTACCCGATACTCTCGCCCTCCAAAAGATCGCGATGAAAAAAATCAAGCTCCCCGAGTTGACCCTGACACTCCCCTCCCTCTCAAGTCGCGTTGCCGTTGATCGTGCCTGCGCGCAAGTTTGAGCCGCAGAGCGTAACCCCTGCTAGTTGTAAAGACGCCGTAGAGAGCAGCGGTTTCGTGCCGATGCCGTAGGAAAAAAAGTTGTGCTGGGGAAGCGTCGATTTGGAGCACAATTTGGACTCACTCAATCATCTACCAGCATCGTCATTTGGTGCAGCGACCAGGTCGAGGCAGAGGTGAGAGGTCGTCGGCTAGCGCCTTGCCACTATTCCTAGTACGTGCTAGCACATCTTGGCAATATCAAAATCCGCCTGAGGGGAAACGCGATGCTGGGCTGATATAAAATCCTCTTCATTTTGCAGCAATTGATTCCTTTGAACGATTTCTATTGTACTTCATACCTATGTAATATAAAATATAATTTCCTCGCCTGCAGCTAACGGCTGCATTGGTTCCACAATTTTCTTCCGAGGTTGAAGCTACGTGAATAGAAAAATTAAAAAATGTATAAAAATGGTTTTTTCTTTTTTTCTCTTTTTTTTTTTTTTTAAGAAAATTTGGACCCAGACAATCACCCTCACGCCAAGTGAACTATGCAGTCCGAAAACATTCTCGCCTGATTTTGACTGATACCTCTAATTCCCCTTGCGCTCCCCCTTTTTACATACTAGTAAACACCCAAGTAAGTACAAGGCAGCAGGTAGGTAATTACAGGCGCCAAAGGCAACTAATTAATGATACAAATACAGTACTAGTATGGCGACAATCCAAGCCGTCAAGGCAGGAAAAAAAAAATAAAAAAAATAAAACCGTTATTCAAAAATCCCATAAAAGCAAAAGACCCTATAAAAAAGTGAACCCCAAACGAAACCGTTTCCCAGTGAGCTCCCAAAGAAAGGAAAAGAAAACCATACCCGACGCACAAAAACCTTTCCTATACCAAGAAAAACCGTATATTGGAAAGTTTCGAATTAAAAAAAAAAAAAAAAAAAAACTTTGGTAAGAGCTTCAATATTTATCTCAGCGAGTCTCTCGTCTCCGAGCTCTCAGATGTCTTGCGGCACTCTGGAAGAAATGATCTGGAAGGCTGAACTCCTTCTCTGGCATCTCAGGGATCGGCTGGCCGAATGCTGTCTTCAATCGTCCACTTCTCCGCCAGTCACTGAAGGCCGCTGCACGCATGTGAGGTTGCTTGTAGAAAGACGTAAAAGGCTTGGGTTCGGGAGTCTTCTGCTCTTTCGTAGTCGATAACGGAGGCTGTAACATAAACTTGGGAGGCTTGCGGATTCTAAGGATAAGTCGTGGGGTTTTCGCAGGAGGCTTTTGGCTTCCATTACCATCTTCCTCTTCTTCCTCGTCAGAATCGGATCCCTCTTCAGATTCCTGGTCGTTGTCGGTGTCGTCGCTAGAATCTTCGTCATCTCCGTGGGAGTGTGATTCGAATTCTTCAGTAGATCTATCTTGGCTGTTCTTTTGGCTGAGTTTTCCACCTTTGGACAGTTTCTGCTTGCGTTCCAGCTCCTTCCATTCTTTGTACTTCTTTGTCACTCCTTCAATGTACTTAATGGATTGAGCTCTCTTTTTTTCAATCTCTTTTTTGTCAGCCTTTGAGCCGTTTCCACTGACTCCAAAGAGCTTCATCCAATCAGGGCCCTGAAGCTTCTCAAGCATCTCTTCCAACTTCTGCTTGTCATGGGCTAAGCGTTCACGTTCGATGTTCCTAAGTCGTTTCTCCTCCCTCTCTTCCCTCCGATGATGAGCAATGAAATGTTCATCAGAGAGAGGATCAGCAGCAATCCTCGTAGAAACACGTGATTGACTTGCTCGAGCCTCGGCTTCAAGGTCGATGGTTTGTATCGGGACACTACGTGTCTCCGGTATGACATCGTGCGGATCGGCAGCCCCAGGAGGAGAGGATGTTTGTGCTGGAGATACAGTAGCGGGTTCATGAACGGTGGACCCATTAGGAAGTCCAAGAACATGAGATTCGTCACCGTTGGTCAATCCGTCATGTCTAGCTTTGCCAGCACTCCGTGTATGTCGGAAAGTGGTGCCCTCATCCAAAACCTCCAACGGAATTTCGTAGTCTACAAATAATGACAAAACTTAGAACTGTAATTTAAAAAAAAAAAAAAAAAAAAAAAAAAAAAAAAACTATCAGAAACCAAACAACTTAAAACAGGAGCTTACCCTCTTCCTCTTTTTCGTCGAAAAACCACTCAGACAAATCAGTCTTTCGAATTGTGTCTTGGCTCCTGAGAACTCTCTTGTCGCCATCCTTCCTCTCTGTTGCTTCTGAGGCTCTGGGAACAGTGGGCATAGACTGCGCCGCAGGTTTTGCAGGAACTGTCGCATTCCGAGCCTTTTTTCGCGGCATCTGCAAATCACCCTTGCCCCCGCCAATACTCACAGGGTCTTCTCGCTTTCTCTTGCCGATCAATTGCATATTTAGCTGAGACGATGGCGGAGTATCAGGTAGAAAGGTCGAGTGTGGATTGAGGGAACTCTTTCCTTTCACACTGTACTTTTTCTGCGGGGTTTTGTGGTGGGCATTGCTGCGCTTCATTTTCCTTTCGGCAGTGGTACCTTGAGCGGGATCTAGGGGTGTTTTGAGGGCTATCGTGTCTGCTTTGGCTGCGTTTACTGCTGGTGGTGAAGCTGTGGGTTTCGTGGATACATTCTCATTGGAAGGGGAATCGTGAATAGCAGCAGCAGCAGGCGGAGGGGCAACCTGCTTGCTGAATCGTAGAATGATGTGGGGGAGCTTGCGTTTCATTGTGGGCAGAAATTTTCATTCTCGTTTGGTAGATTGCGAAGAGTGAGCGGTCGTGTGCGCAGTGCAGAGAAGTTGGGAGTTTGGTCGTTGAAGCGTTCCAGAGCTCTTTTGGGGGTGCTGAACGTCTCCCAAGCAGTGTTTCCAGGGCTAGCGGCGGCTGGCGTGTAAAGGAACAAAGCCCTCGAAAACACAAAGCCCCCAAGATTCACACAATTCACGAAATCCGATAAAAAAGGTACCATCTACTTTTCGTCAACTTCGTAGTGCCACAGATTCGAACATCAACATCGCGACTCGCTTCCCCTGATACCATGTCTCTCTTGATCTCACGGTGCGCAAGTAAGTGCAATGTAGTACTCTACCACCGCACCTGCTGGCCTGATCCAATTATTCGCTCCAAGCAGCGATGACCATCCCGGATCATTTGAATCTTGCTGCTTCTACCACGGAGACCCCACTATACATGTAGACGGTATGCATGCACGCAGTTAAGTAACGCTTGTGTCTATCGATTTGCTTCAATTTTCTATTCCTCCCACCCCCGCCAAAAATAAAAGTAAAAAGTTAAGTAGTAAAAATAAAAATAAAAATAAAAATAAAAATAAAAATGAATTTTTTTAAAAAAATAAAAAAATTAAAAATAAATCCTGAGTATGTACATGCCCTGGTATCATCGCCATTTTTAAAAATAAAAAAAAAGAAAGAAAATTACGACGGCAAGGTAGATCGTGCCCCGAAACCAATGAACATTTACACAAGTAGTGGCGGGAGTGCACGACGTGGTGCCGGCTTGCGTCGTTCAGTTGGTACGCAATAAAAATTCTTTAACTAACGGCGAGCCAGCGAACTCGGGATTTAGTAGTATACATCTATAACATCCAACGGAGAAAGTTATTACCAGCTTTTAGTTGTTAGAGGGGGGCGGAAATCATAGGATTCATACGTCAAGAAGTACGACAGGCCCCGACGGCGTGCTTCGAGAAACTTGGGACGGAATTTTGCTGAGGTTCGTTAGTAAAGGCCGCTTATGCTGGCATGGACAACGGGAGCTTCTATGCCGTGAAACATACAGACAACGCTCTTTGGCGGGAGAGGCGGCAACGACGCTAGGGATTTTGGGAATGTTTCCTTCAGTTGGACTCTCAATTCATCAAACTCAGAATATCTGTGCCCACGTGTCAGTGCAACGGCTGCTCATGCATGGGGGATCGTGAAAGTCTTCGCGCACCGTTTGCAGACTGAGAACTGGGCCCCCTAGCATACAGAAAAGACACAAATCAGCCGCAAGTACAGTGGAGGCAAGTCAACCACAGTTGTGAGCAAAGAACCTCCAAGGTCTCTATCAGACAATTCCACGCGACATATGCCCCAGCCCTTGTCCTACTTCCAGATACAATGACATAGTCCACGACATTGACACTCCTTGCCCACAGCCCGGGGCTGTTTTCGCCGGGTGTTACGGTGTGATCAATAAGCGTTATCGGAGATGGAAATACTGAGAGCTCTCCAATTTCGTCATCGCAGCGATTAGGTGCACGCCCCGCAGGATGCAATTTTGGGGTTGGGTGGAAAGGCGAATTCATATCCGGAGTTGTTGCCGTCGCAACACATACTAAGTACGGAGGTCAAAAAGCTGTGTTTATTATCTGTGCATTCAAGTTCAGAGAGAGATTCCAGGCGTGATGGAGACGCAAGTGCGATGGACAGAACAGGTTTGGTGCTGCTGTGGGAGGAGAGGCGCAAAAATAACGACCAATCGGGCGGCGTAGAGCGCTGGTCCGTGAAACGGAACCGTACTCGCAAGGCCACTAGGTAGAAGCAGTATGGTGCGCGGAATATGCATACTTTTAAGACCCTTGTACTCACTTACATACATGTGCATGGTCGACAGACGAACTGGATGCGTCGGGGAAAGCCTCCAAAATGCATGCAGCCCCCTGCAACAAACGCTCGAAAGTCGGAAATCTGCCTTAAACCCGCGGGAGTCACTGGTCCGCATGCTTGTCTCTGCTTGCTCGCTGCAATGTAATACATGTGCTATACGTACCCGCCTTCTCACTTTATCCTCCTCCGCTGGCTCTCGCCGCCTCTTTTTCTCATTTCTCCTTTCCTTTCCTCTCCTCTCCTCTCCTCTCCTCTCCTCTCCTCTCCTCTCCACCCACCTTCGTTTGCTCCGTCCACATTCCGTCCGACGCACGTTTGCATCCGCCTGTTGAGGGTGCTCTGTAGTCTCGGTTTTGTCTATTGGGTGAGCCCTCCTTTTTCCTGCCTTCGGGCACTATGTATAGCGGTCTCAAAGAAGAGGGGCTTGGAATTAGTCCAACCACCTCCCGGCCTTCTCACTCGTTGTGCTGTTCACTCTTATTTATTTATTTACAAAGGACATTCGTTAACGCACCCCTCAGCCCATTCACCCGCATTCCGTCCTCTAGACATATCCAATTTCATTACATTCAGGCACAATGCAGTACTCCTCCGTGTGGGCCGCTGTTGTAGCTGTAAGCTCTTTACTCGGAAAGATTGCGGCTCAATCCTATCCTCCCTTCGATGCATCATCAATGTAAGTTACGATCTCGTTCTTAGGCGTTTCCACGACTAATTACCGTTTTTTCTGACTTCTTTTTTGAAAAATTATAGCGATGAGGACACGAGAAATTACTGGTGTGTTGCTCAGGTAGGCTTGACTCCACTTTGTAAAATAAATAATACTTACTTTACCAGATTGCAGCATGTCCTCTTCTGTGTCAAGACCAGAACAGACAGACTACTGAAAACTCGTGCTATCCTGTGAGTGTCCTATAATTCTGCATCCGCAAAGCCAGGTCTGTTTTTAAAGTTTCCTATCGCTAACAGGTAAATAGGATAATCTGTACTATGTCTGTACATGTACGGGGGGTGTTAGCCCAAACCTAACCGAGTAGGCACCCTTATCATCCAATAACCTTCGTACTTATTCTAATTACAACACAGATACTCCCAGACGATTCCTTACTTCATTTGCACAGTAACGGTTTCCGGATGTATTACGGATTGCAACGGAGACCCTGCGTGCGCTAATGACTGCAACGTGAACCGACCTTGCGGAGCCACTAACCCTACACGAGTTAACGTGACTTCCACCACCACCGCTGATACAGCCACTTCAACCGCTTCCGGCAACAGCAACAGCGATGGCTCAGGCAGTGGATTTGCTGTTACTGGTGCTGATGGTGCTGCCACTACTGGAACTGGGTCTGGCGCACCGGGCTTATTGTTGGAAGCCGGACAGGCGTACGGATTGAGTCTCATCGTTGCTGGAATTGCAGCCGGAGCGGCATTTATGGGATTTTAAATGTCTTGAAAGGGTTCAATTTTGGGCTGTAATGGTGCCGATCAGCTTGGAGGAAAGCACAGAGAGCTCGGAAGTGAGTGAGACCGGGGAGAAGGTAGGAGAGTGTTGATTATATCACAGCGTCAGCATGAGCAAACAATTGTTTTTCGCGTATCCTTTGCACGATATCTGGGTATTTCCCTTCTGAGCTGCCTAATTTTCTTGATAAGGTTTTGTAATTTTTCTTTGGCATTTTGGAAGGATTATGCGTGAAGTCAATGTCTGGCAGTGCGCTTTTCTTAGGTTTCTTGTTTTTTTATTTCATTCTTTCATACGTGCATATAAAAATGTGGCAGGTGATGCGGTAGCAGAGTAATGAAATGGAATGGCGTCAAGTCTTTGGCCTCTTCGATAAATCCTGATGTAGTTGACCGGATCGCTCTTCGAATCTGAAAATTTCGAAGTTTATACTTTTGTACCTTGCTTGTGTACGACACGCTTGCTGCCTTCTTGCACTTGTACCACGGCTTGCGTAATACGGTTTTTGTGTACCCGTGAGGTTGGGAATCTGGAGATCTAGGGAGCGAACTACGCGAGTGCTACATCCTTTTTCCTCTTTGCCTACATTATTGTAAGTACATGTACATGTACATGCGACAATCACCTTACGTGCTCAGTACCTTGAAATTTACAACTATGTACTACATGTACTTTCACATCATGTACATGTAGAGTTCATGGAGTGCTGAACTTCTTTTATTGGCCTGTAGTGGCACTAATTAAATTGTCTGGGGTGACGATCTTCAGGGTTTCCTTCCATAAAAGCGGCTGGAAATTGAGGCTTGGCAATTGATGGTTAGGCAAATATGTACTAGGGTATGGAAAAAAGTGATCGCAATGCATGAGTGGCGAAGTTACTGCGCCTGAGTGGGTGAGTGACTTTGCCACTGCCAAGACGGGATCATTTATTGTTGTAACCAAGTACATGTACCAGCGCATTTGAGAATTGGCACGGAGTTATGAAGGAGCTAGGGCCTTCTTCTGGCTTAGTTGTCTAGGGCGGCCCGAACAAAGCGTGGGACAATACAGGTTTTGAGCCGCATGAAATTGACGTCGTTTAACATAGCCGGCGCCGGTGATGAACAAGGAAGATTGCACCGGGGAAAAATATAACAATCGAAAGTGAATTATTAATCGAGGGTGGTTATTTTAAGATCAGTTTGATTTGGAATTGATGGAATGATCCAGAGTTTACTTTGAACATGCGATCTAATGAGTTTTTTTTTTTTTTGCACGAGTGCATATGGTGTGATCGGTTAGCGAGAGTGAGACGGGTTGAAAGAGGCCGGTTCCATGTCGTGTGATCGACGTTTTTCGGGTTAGATGTATAAACACGCCGGAATGCATAGGAAAGTCTTTTTTTTTTTTTTGGTTCCGGCTTCCTAGCGAGACAGAACACGAGGGCCCCAAAAGGATAGTCGGCAATAGAAAACGGTCACTATGTATATAATCTCACTCATTCCCCCACGCTCATCACATGTTTCTGACTGCATACTTCAGATCTGTTGATCGCTTCCTCTGCTCCCACTCCCTGATTCCCGTCAGCTGAAGTCAAACACAATCCCAATTGCGAGTACCTTAGTATTCAATTTTCCCAATCGAAACACTCGCGACGATTGCAGCACCTCGCGCAGTACCAGAGACCTCCCATCATCACACAGCACCGATGCGTAGGTCCCGTGCATGTCGGACATGTTTGTGCCGTGGGACTGGTAATTTCTGCGTCCGGAGTAAGGATTTCATGGGCTTCGAGACTGGCGGGCGGTAGCTGTGTGGTAACCATCAGCTTGGAACGTAATCGTGGATGTAAGGGGTGCTTACAATCTCATATGGTTGACCATGAGATCCGAAGGGAAGTTCCTGGGAACCGAGTTCGGGTGGATAGGCAGGGGTAATGCTGATGTCTGGGGTGGGGTCGATATGTTGGTTAATTGCAATGGAGTGGAGTTGAGGAAGATGGGGAGATCAAACTGTCGTCATAAGATGGAGGATTCGGAACTGGACCAGCGGTGGCCAGAAGCGCTATTGAGAGGAAGCTGAGGAAGGTGAAGATGTTGATGGGAATCATTGTTTTGGATATCGGAATTGGATGTTTTGGTGCTGATTGATGAACGAGCGTTTGCTTTTAGAGGGAGAAGAGACCGAGACCGGATAACGAACATGGAGCAAGAAGCAAGACCACCCAGGGATATTTAAATAGCTCGCACGATTGCATTCACAAAACTCGTGTTTCTCGAGGTCTCGACATCTCTCATTACTCGTTTTAAACCAAGTTCCCCACCCCCACAACCAGCTGTCCTATCGGTATCGCGAAACAGCAGTTTCCTTTACACGGGCGAGGGTGACTTCCAAATTCAAGCCTCTGAGACAATCTTTAACCTATTGGGAAATAAACTTGACTAAATCTTTTCAGCACTGACCGCAAAATGATAGAAGCATCCCTCCAAAACCTCACTCTCCACAGGAAGCAGCTACATTCGCCGACTTTTCCTTATCCGCAATATTTGTGATATATCACATGGTTGGCATCCCGAGTGATAGCCTGTGATTCCATCCACGGTGTCGGTAACCTACCATATGGCCGCCAGGAAATGGCGTAATGGGACAGGAACAAGGAATAGCCTTGGTATGGGACGGCTACAGACGCGGGCGATGCAAGGTACACGTGTGTCCAATCTTGGACAATGCTGAGCTACATTGCCTTATCTTCGTTTTTTTCCCGAAGGTACCTGCGGAGGATGCAGATATAGCCAGACAAGGCATTGGGGGAAGAAGACGTGCTCGTTGTTCCGTGGATTGATAAGTGTCTATTCAATGGTTGATGATGCAATGGCGATGCCGGTAAATGTATGGAATAGGAATCTAGAACAAGTAATCTCACGTACTTTATATAATCTATTAAAAATTATTCGAGCTTCTACCAGAAGACAGCATAGTTCAGCGTCGGATTCGTTGGACTACGGTACTGCTAGAGTGCGGAGAAGTGGAACCCCGGTACATTACGCAGAGATAGCGCTTCTTTTTCGTCTCGAAAACCATAAAATTGGTGTGCAATCGGATATCATCGATATATCAGCTGGGGTTGGCAAAAAGTTGCAGAAATCACAAAACAAGCAGCGAGATCACCCATAGAGCCCTCTTCCAAAATATCCCGATATCCGACAAAGCCAACAAGTGTCAATTAAGAAATAAATCTGATCATAATACTGCATGATGACTTCATCACCTCACAGCTAAAATTCGAGATTTCGCTATTTCCATGTGATTTGGCATTGCTTCCAGACAAGGCTAGCTAACCTGAGTTCGCCAGTTTCATGTCGTGTAACCTTGAAAAATTTAAAAACCGAGGGTCCAATCGTTAGAGTACGAATAAAACGTCATTACCAAAACAAAAATATACATGCTTACTATGAGCCTTCACCCCCCGAAGTTGCAGCGGCTGTAGCTGCCTTCTTGGCTTTTTTTGATAGCTTCTGCCCTCCGCTTTGCCCTTGTCCTGAAGGCTGGTTCTGTTGCTTTTGCTTTTGCTTTCCCTTGCCGGAGCTGCTGGCGCCGGAATTGCCTCCCGTGACTTCGTCTTCGGCTTTTCGCTTTTTGGGGAACAGGCGTTCGGCTTCACTGAGGCCTCCACTTTCCACAACATCGATTACACCTCTGAACGAACGCCGTCGCATTTCCGCTTGTACCTGGTGGTTCACATGTCAATTCCTGGGAACTTCTAGCAATTATATCATGCATCCATGGATGATCCAATTGTGGCATTAATGTACCGCAGTCACTGAATCATAGCAGAATTGCCTCCAGTTTTCCTTGGTACGCTAAAGAACCTCAAGCAGAGAAAATTGAAAGGCAGAAGTACCACAACAGATCTACTTAGACTGCCAATAGCCTCCCGCCCTTTCTCCTGGCTCAAACCCCATAATGTAGCAAGGTTGATAACATCGAATGGAGACCTCAAGCCAACGGCTTTCTTCGCTTCACTCGAAATGATAATTCCCCGTCCTCTCGTTGCTCGAATAAGTGCAGCAGCATTAGAAATTAAATTTCGCCGAGCATTAACATCGTTTATACTGGCCGAGTAGGTTATCTCGAAAAATATTCCCCGCTGTATAGCGGTGCCCACAACCTTGTGTTTGAGGTGGTAGGGAAGTCGTTGCGAGAGGTCGAGAGAGACTAGGTCACATTCAAAAGCAGAGCAAGCTTGGAGAAGAAGCTTTTCTGAAGTGGGGCGAAGGGCAACAATGTCGTAGAGATTGGTAAGAGAGGCCAAACGGTGGTTTTGGGACGGGTCGTCGAGGATTAGAGTTAGTCGGCGGAGGACTTTGAGCTTGGGGAGTTGAGGGAATGGGTCGACGGGTATGGGGTTTGTCTGGATGCATGTTAGCTGGGAAGGATGGCTAGACTAGTTGTCCATGACAATGCAGAGAGCGTTACTAGAGCTGGAGAGAGCTTCCCCGAGAGGGTGTGGTTGAGGGCTATGACTTGGTATCCTACTATTTCCGACGCAAATCAGCGAGATCAGTCTCCAAAGCGGCAGGGAATGATGCTCACATTCTTTCAAGAAGGCCGCAGTGCGTGGCAGCTCGGGCGAGTTCTGAGCCCAGGGGATATTCAAGTCGTAGAACATCGCTCGCCAATTGCTAAGTAGGCGGAATATGTATTTGTACTTAGGACGTCGCCAATATTAGAGGAATGCTGGTGTAATGCCAAGGTGGAGAATGGAGGAGCGGAGGATGTTTTGTTGGGTACTTGGCAAAAGTTGTTTTGTAAAGGTGACGTCAAATTATAGTTTGAAGAACGCGGGAGAAAAGGACAGATTTCACGTCACGAATAATGAGAGCCCGAATGCCTGCGAAAAAGGACATCGATTCCCATGCCTTTTTCAAAAGAGACTTTTATTGCTCCATCTTTGCTTCTGTTCACGTGACTCATCCCGCTTCAGCTAGCCGCATATTGCACTAGCTGCAGGCTGTCCGTTTTCCCAGTTTATCTATCTATCGATCTAAATATTATAAGCAGATGTTTTTAAACGGTAAATAAACCGATTGGCTCTAAGCTATTACTAAGGTATTACTAAGAGAAATAAGAGCATAATTATACATAATTTATGGAATAAATTGACTACTTTAGGGCCTGTCCAGCGGTTCTACATATCAAATTTCATAATTTTCCCCAAAATGGTGCACAGCTATAAATTTCAAGTTTGCAAAATTTGGAGTTTTTTATTTTCTAAGTGTAACCATCTAGCGAAGCACAAAATTATCTACAATTTTTCAATTTCCCATAGCAATGTATGCTTAATTTATTCAGTAACGTAAAATGAGGAAAGCAGTTTACTGCATTCATATGACCCTGTGAATGTGGTATGGATTAGAAGAAAGCAACTGCTCAATATAAGCTTACTTGTCGAAATAAAGGTGGCTGTATGTGCTGACTACTTTAAAGTTTATTACTATATCATAAGTAAGAAGTCATTGCTAAGATATTATTAAGATAAATGAGAGTATAATTACACCCAATTAATAGAGTAAATTGCTACATTTAGGGATAATTATGTGATAAATTAATAAGTTATTACTAAGGTATTATTAAAAGAAATAAGAGCATAATTATACATAATTTATGAAGTAAATTGACTACTTTGAGGATAATTATATTTAAGTTACGTTAAAGAAACTGTATTAGAGCATACATACAATGATAAGGATATTGATCATGCAACCATTTTAGCTTATCAAGAGCAGTAAAATCCTGTTTGTAGAGAAACTGATGTAAGAATAATGAGCCCTGGAGTTAAGCAAAGCTTATTATATTCTACTTATATATCTTGGCACCATTAGAGGCCTTGCTATATATTATTTTTCAGGGTTAATAATGTCTTAAAGTTTGAGGTGCATATAATTTAACTAACTATATATGATTACTCAAGCACTAAAATATATAGACTATGCAAATATGGTAAGATCTCTGTTAAAGTGATTACTGATATCGATATTATAGGGATTACTCTGCTGTATAGGTCCTATTTTTAATTCCTATCAGAAGACTAGGGAATGTCAAATGTTTACTATATACTAGATTCCACACACTGTTTTTCTAACCTTATTGCTTCTTAGTTCTTAAGAATAGACCAACTCAAACTACTACAACCACTACCTGAACTACAATTATAATATTCCTACCCCATAACCATCTCATTATTATCCTTATATCTTTCACAACTACAATGGGGAAAACCAGTTTAGTATCCCCTACCTGATAGCAGATATTACTTTAACTTATTTACTGTTTTACACCTATTTCCTAACATACTCAAAAGGATCTCATCATCTGAGAATCTCTCTATTCTTCAAAAGATAACCTTAGGACTGGGCCCTATATGTATACCTAGCATTCAAACATGATAAATCCCTTACTCTAAGGCATATCAGCAGTAGTTGGCTTTCTTCTCTACAACATATCCAATGCTGTACATGTACATGCTGTACTAAGGCCTAATGCGACCATGCATCTATACTATTAGCCTGCTTTAAAGAAAAGGTATACCTATATCCTTAATCTGCTCCTCCAAATCTCCCTATATATATTATTCAACTACTGCTCCTAGATCCTTATACTTTAGGGATTAGACACTATATATTAAGCACACTAGAATAACCATTCTACTTATCCAATTCTGTCCTATTTTAGTCCTCAAATACAGCAGATGACCATCATACTCACTCTAGTGCTCTGGGGATTATACACTATATATAGGGCGTAGCGGAATAACTATTTTACTTATCCAGTGTTATCATACTTTAATCCATAAATATAGCAGATAACTATTTAGCTCACTGCAATACTCTGGGGATTATACACTATGTGTAGGGCATAGCAGAATGAGAATTTTGCCCATCTGATTCTGTCCTATTTTAGTCTCCTAATGTAGTAGATGACCCTTGTGCTTACTGTAGTGTTCTGGGACTTGGTTGATATTTATGTATAGGGGTCTGGATCTGATCATGCATTTGCAAGGCATTGGTTATAGAATCAGGAGTAGATAGGTAAAGAGGTAGTGAGAAGGAAGTCCATACCTGTTAAGACTATCGAATGTCAATCTCAGAGGTAAACTGGGGTCTAGACCATATTGCAGAAATCAGATAGTTGTCAAGCCTATACATCAAGTGGTCAGGGATCTTTATCGCTATTCTCAGAGGTCTCCATTATAGATATTTCTAGTGAGTCAGATTTTAGTTATGATGATTTAAGTGAGTATGACTCTGAAGGTAATAATTACTATCATGTTAATGGAAGTACTCTTTTATCTACTTCATGACTTACTACTAACCAAATTCCTAATATCTTAACAGAATATAAAACGATATCTACCCCCACTCCCGAGGACTCTACTACTACTATTACTAAGGCTACCATTCAGTATAAGAATACTTTAGCTACCTTAACTTCAGCATATAAATCGCAAGTCCCTAATAATTATCTGTATATCATATTATCCCCTAGCCATACAGTTGAAGGTATAATATATAGTTCATGCCTAGAAATGGATGCACATACTATCTTCACCACACTTGCACCTTTATTCATCCTCGATGTGAGCTATACATCAACAATGTGAAGATAGTTTTTGGTGGAAGAATGGGATGAGATTATGGATATAGTACCAGAAATGCCAACTGCAGATGCCAAGATGGTTAATAGCTTAATTTAGTTTTTCCCTATAAAGACAAGTTCAGATGTGCAGAAGGTATTAGAGTAGACATCTTTTTTATAAAATGAGGAAGTATATGAAAGGGAGAAACATTTTGATACATGTTAGATAGATATAGTTGTAAGGATTATGTATATATACTAATTACTTCTACAATACTCTTTATAGTTACTAATAGGTTATTAATAGACTCGGCTATTGGGAGTGCCCTACAGATCTTCTGCATGCTATGCATATGGAAGATTGGTATACAAGCTACCTATGGTCTCCAATTGTAGACCAGTGTCTACTCTCCCTACTAGATATAAATATTGAATGATATTAGCCTATTCTATAACTTATTGTTAACTTAGCTAATTGAAGAAAAGGAAGGAAATTTCATACTCTACCTCCGCTGAACACAGAAATTGTAACTGTACAAGTAAAACCTATGCCCGTATAGGCCCCTACCTTGATGCAGTTATCTAGACACTTGGAGAAGATACTAAATAGTATAGGGGCATGGAAGTCTATCAGTCATATACTGGTCAGAGTTCATCTAAGTGCCTTCAGGATACTTTGAAGTTAGCAAAAGTACTATGGGATATGCTATACAAGCTGCATAGGTTAGTTGATCATCATGAGGAAGTTACAAGGAAACTCTACATTATTGGTATATTTTGTACTGGTTTCAAGATTCAATTTATGCAGATGGGTTGCTAGAAAGGTGGAGTGGCAGTCCTTATGAAGGATCTACCAATGGAAGTACCTATTGTAGTTGAGGAGATGGATAAGCTACTTAAGGTTATTGCGGTGGTGTAGAGGGTTAAGGTATGCTAACAATCCTGAAAGTAGAGGTACATATCTAACAATATATATAGATAGTTATCAATAACTCTATTAAAGCGGTAACTCAATATCATCAACTGAAGTATAAGGAGGACTTAATTCAAGAATTGCTTCATGGTCCAAAGAAGGTACAAGTAAGGCTACGGCATGTACCAGATACTCCATAGTAAGTATAAGATTGCTATAAGATAGGATCAAGTTATATCTGTGGTTTAGGCAATTATGTTGTTGATGTATCTAAAAAAAATACTTAACTTCTATCTCAATTTGTTAATTTTTTCCACTTATTGAGTATAAAAAACAGTTTCTATACTTTAGAGTATTCTTACCTAATGTATTCTTAATTTAGAGAGTTTTAAAATCCTATTTTTAAGAACATTAATGTAATAGTAGATAAATTTAAAACTAAGCGATATGTATAATATTTTTTAAAAAATCTAGTTTTTAGAGGAATTGATGTAAGAGTGATAAGGAATAGTTATCTTACTATACATTTACTTTATCTATAGTAGTAAAAACCTGTTATTTCAGAGTTTGATATCAGAATATATTTCTTTTAAGCTAAGCAATACCTATCATTATAAAGTTTTAGCTTATCAATTATAGCAAAATCCTGTTTTCATAGAAAGTGATGTAAGAATTAAAGGCGATGTATGGAGAAACCTGTATAATATATTACATTAAGTTTAGTTAAAATAATAAAAAAAAAATATGCATAAAAAATAAGTATAATCTATGGTATGTATGAAATTTGAAATATAACTTACTATTAAGAATCTCCCAATCTCCTTAATCATCAATTTCTTTTTATTCGTAAGTCTATATTTTTATATAATGGCTTTATCACAGTCAGTATACATTACTATTATGGCAGCTTTATTTTCACCATCAACTCTGAATCCTACTCACCTAAGAATACGGCAATACAAGTTATTAATTCCTATCCCAAAATCAGTCCTAATTCAAGGCTTAGAAGCAGGGATAGAGGAGCTTGGGACCTTGATCTATTATTATATTGATAATACTATCGTAGAACCTCAGGATGGTCATATAGTTTTTCTATCTAGAAGGCTTTTAGTTCAAGCTAATAAAGCTTTAGATGTTACACCAACTAAGCTATCGATGTAAGTTATAATCAATTCTGAAAACTTAAATTAATAAGAAGAAATGAGAGTAATATACTTATATAACTTTTGAATAGTATGTTTTGAGATATCGATGTCTCCTTGGCAGAGTATGAGCAAAGACTTCCTGAACCAGTCTCAGCGATTATTATATTCTATGGGAAAACTATTTCCATATCGAATTTAACAATATCCATAGAAGCGAGTAATAGTCTTCGATCATTCGATGTATAGACAGTATCTTATACTTCAAATAGTTTTGAATCATTTTGTATAAGGTGTTATCTACTGTGAACAGCGAGGTTTATGAAAATACCATTACCTGATAAAGGAAGTTTTGTTAAAGTTAATAGTGTTTTAGTTATAAGGCATGGTACTAGTAGTCATATAGCTATATTGGTAAAGGATTTTATTTTCCTTAGTACTTGGGAAAGGAAAGAGGAACCTGTAACTAAAACACCAGAGAAGCAGAAGTTTAATTAGGGACCTAAAACACTAAGGAAGGAAAGGTGTCTAAATTTAGAAGGTAGAGAGGGTAATGAGGGTATGACTATTCCTGAGTGTAGAAATTTTGGAATGGGTAGTGGTAAGGAGGGTATAGCTGAGGAAGATAATGACTGAAAAATTGTGTAATACAAGAGATCTTAACTTAACTTGATTTTTTGAAGTCCCTTTATATATCCACTATATCCTATAATATTGTTAATATAGAGTATATTCTATTGATAGAAATATGGCGAAGTGAATGAGAAATAGGGAATAAGATCAAGTATACAAGAACATCAAAATGCAATTCTATATTCTGTTAGGAGATATACTGATAATAGACAAGAAAGAATAACATGGTAGAGAGAACTTTCAATGCTTCAACCTCAGGAATTGAGGCTTAAGTGGAATAAGGTATGTTCTTTTTATGGTATTCTTCTTTTAGATAGTAAGAAGGATAGTTGGTACTGCTTAAAGGGTTAAAGAAGGCTTCTAAAACTTCTAGACTATCTAGAGAATATTAGTTTTCTCTTATAATCAGATCCAGTTATAACCTCTATAGTTTACCATAAGTTAAATTCTATATTTTCATTTTCAGTTATTGGTATTAGTAGAGGTTTTTAGTCACTTCCTACCCCTAGCAATGTTGCTATTTATGGGAGAACTTACCATCAGCTTTTAGATATAACTCAAGGGGAGCATTATATGTGATGGTTCTTATATGATGAAAGTCAGCACTCTATAACTGCTGTACAGTTGAACATACCAGATATATGGGTAAGATCATTTCGAGAATTACTAATATCTAGAAACTAATATATGCTACTACTTCAACAGCTTAGAAATCAACAAGTCACTTATCCAATGGCAATATCATTATCTTCTATAGTAGCTGGTAGAGAAATTGCTGCTATTATAGATGGTAATAATCTACAAAAAATTTCCTCCTATAAGATATATATATTTAAAAATAGAGACCAAGAACCACAGTTTATGAACATACTATCAAGTAAATATGAGCTATTACAATATCTATTCTTCTTTCTATATGCAATATTAGGTTGAGGTCTTGATAGCAAAGGAAATTTTTCACAAATTCTGTGGTATAGGTCAAGATTACTCTCTGAAGAGAGGTTTCTTCAGCTAGGGTGACTGTGTTGTGAATATTGTATTGATATATACTCTAGAGTAGAAGAAGAATAGCTAAACTATATCTAATAAGGACCTCAGCAGTAGCTTCACTTTAATAATAAACATTTAGCACCAAATATGCAAATAGAGAGCCAGTAAAGAGAAGCTATTTAATACACTTTACCTGCAAGTTTTTTAGGCTCAAGAGCTTAGGCATCAGAACAAGTTGTAGATGCTTTATCTCTTTGTAGAGCTCATAGAAAACCATTCCTTTTTATAACTATAACAACTAACCTAAATTGGCCAGAGATAATAGAGAGACTTCGTCCAGGACAAACTGCTTCTGATATACCGGTAGTTGTTTGCCAAGTCTTCAAACAGAAATTACAAATAATGTTAAAAGAACTATGTTCAAAATTTTAGAAGGTTGAGTACCTGGTTACTGTTATTGAATTCCAAAAGAGAGGTTTACTACATGCACATATTATATTAAAGGTAAGATAATATACCTACAATATATATTGAAATTAGAATTATCTTATACTAAGATTAAAATGTTTCCCCAGAAATCCCTTTTGAAGCGATTGATACCTTAGTAAAAGCAGAACTTCCAAGTAGAGCAGAGGATCCTGAATTGCTTACCTTAATCTAAAAGTTCAATATGCATCCCTAGATATATCTAGATTCAGCACAAAACCGATGTAATAAAGGTGGAAAATGTTTTTGGGAATTTCTAAAAAACATGCAGTAGAGAACAGAGGTAAATATTTTTAGGTATATTGAATATAAAAGGAGGAAAGAGGAAGATATATAGGTAGTAACCTATATTCCCTATTTAATAAAGCTTACGAAATGCTATGTCTACATTGATATATGCTTCTCAGTTAATATTTTTATATACCTCTATAAATATTTTTTGAAAGGACCTGATAAAACATCCTTAAGAATAAATACTAATGATGAAGTATAAGATGGGGTAAGGATGGTCTAGTGGTATAGCTGTCCTGGTATTATTGTATAGTAATGTACAATGTTGTAGGTTCAAATCCTGCTCGCCTCATTCCATACCATAAATTTCCGGTTAGTCACAGGTTTTGTAGCGTAAGTAAGTTTTCGCTCACTATGCAAGGTTGCCTAATTACTAGTTTAATCCTTGTAAGTGAATGTTACTGATGACCTCAATGGCCATATGAAGGGTTACCCTGACAGCACTTAGCAATGTATCGCTCCCTCTCTTAGTTAGGCTATTCGATTAAGTTCACAAATAGTACCACCCACTAGAGAGTATGACTGAAGGAAAAGAGTTTCGATGAAGCACAAGATAAGATAGAAGATTATATCAGTAGCGACTACCTTTCAGCATCAGAAGTAGTCTAGAGAATATTAGAGTTCAACATTACCAAAAAAGAACTTAAAGTAACATTGATTAGAATCTATCTACCAAATGAAAATTTTGGACAAATGCATCAGCGGAGAAATTAACGATCAATGGCTTCTGATTTACTCAGATACTTTCTTTGACCAAAAATTGAACTTTCCCAGAATTTATTGTATTCACAGTATTATAGTGAATACTATTTAGCTAAGTTTACCCTACATATTCCTTTACATAAAAATCAGTGGTTAGAAGAACTAAGTAACTTATAGAGAATGAATATCATCATATGGGTAAGAGGAAAGGTAGTAACTAGAGTAGTAATAGTTCTACCACAAAGTGGAGAACTATTCTACTTAAGAGTATTAGTACTATATATATCAGCATATAGTTTTGAGGAGCTATGTACTATAAATGGTATAGTACATAGTACCTTTCAAGAAGCTACAACAGCTATATGGCTATTTGAAAATATTGGTGAGTTAAGGCAAGCAATAGAGGAAGTAGTTCAAAATTATTATCGTCTATCCCAAATGTGATTTCTCTTTGCACAGTTTTTAATTGATATTCCTACTCTAGTATTAGAATTATGGAATTGCTTTTGGTAAAAGCTATATGAGGACTACTTACAGGAATATAGGGATAGGACGGATAGAGCAAAAGCTAAGGTACTTCCCAAAATTCAGCACTATCTAGCATCAAGAGGAGCAAAACTTCAAGATTTTGACCTCCCAACCCCTAGACTAACTTGGAATGAATTAGAAATAGAAGAAAATATCTTTAGTTCAAGATGGGATATTTTAGTAGAGGAGGTAGAAGAAATGTTCTCTAGAATGGTAAGTGAACAAATTGGAATTTTTTTATTGATAAAATAAGTTATAGATGGAGATAAACATAACACTAGGGGAGAGAGAGTGTACTTTTTATATGGAAAGGCTGGAAGAGGTAAAAGCTTCTTGATAAAAGCTTCAGTTATATATGGTCGAGGATCTGGAAGAATAGTGTAACAGATTACCCTATATAGTTTGTATATGACTCAGTAAGGATACCTCAGGCATGCTTCACAAACGCTACTGAGTGAACTCAGGTATCTCGGCTAAATGAAAGCTCAACTGGAATGTATCGTTCCTACGACGAACAGGGTGGCCTTATAGTGTTGAAGATGAGAAAGACGAATATATTCTTTAAGGCTCGAAGATAACTCAAAGGCACTCACAATGGTGACCGCAGAGAAGAGTAGTAGCTATGTGCTAAAGAAGGAAGGAAGGAAAGAACACAAGACAAGGATACTCTTTTCCTTCGGTCACACTCTCTAGCGGGTGGCACTATTTGCGAACTTAATCGAATGGCCTAACTAAGAGAGGGAGCGATACATCGCTAAGCGCCGTCAGGGTAACCCTTCATACGGCAGAACACAAGACAAGCATACTCTTTTCCATCGGTCACACTCATCTACCGGACGGCTTTCTGCGCGAACTTAATCGGATGGCCTAAGTAGAGGTGGAGCGATACTTCGCTAAGCGCCGTCAGGGTAACCCTTCATACGGCCATTGAGATCCTCGGTCACATTCGCTTACAATAGACACGACAACAGGCTTGCAGGGATCGGTGTCCGAACACTGTTACCCGACCTTACAAGGTTAAATCGCTGATTACCCTCCTCAGGACTATTGCACGGTCGGGGAAAACTCGCTTACGCTACAAAACCCGCAACCAACCGGTAATTCGTGGTATGGGAAGGGACGAGCGGGATTTGAACCCACGACATTGTGCGTTACCGCACAACGACACCAGGACAGCCATACCACTAGACCATCCTTGCCCCAGAACACAAGACAAGAACAACCGCACGCTTATATATCCCAACCTTCACCCAAGCTGACAAAGAGATGACAAAGGAAATAGAAACACAAAGAACTAAGACCCATTCTAGACCATCTCCTGATTCCTAATCGCCGAACCTGTAGAAGAGTCCAGAATGGACAGGACGCAATTAGTACTCAATTTGACTATGATCACCTATCACCCTCTCGGGCCTCACTCCCGATTTGTAATAGTCTCTCGCGATACGAGTCCGATCACCTGACCATGACCTCATAGCTGACTAGGCCAATATCGTGTCATGCTGTTAGCCGATCACGTGCCCATGGGGCTTACTTCCCGCACTTAGTTAATGCCAACGGCAAAGCCACACCATGCCATGCCATGCCACGAGGTCATGTGATAGAAGATCGTCTCCAGAGTGCTTAACACAATGGTGAAGGGTAGAGACGGCATACTTACATGTTGATAATCTAAGTGTAACCTCCATCATAGCGTATTGTCCAGGTACCTTGATGCGGACCACTACCGGTATTCATAACACTACACCACTTCTAAGGTGTATGGTCCCCATGCGCATAGGAGTTAGCTTTATGTCTATTTCTCCAACCTTTCCTGAGAGCAACCAGAACAGGTGGACGGTCTCCTGCAGCCTGTAGGGGGAGATCATCCTAACTTAATAGAGCTTAAAGGGGACTCAGGATCATGTGATGGGCACAATGGTGCTACCCCACTGTATTAAAGGGAAACCAACTGTGGAAGAAAGGGCAATGGTCTTACCTCAATTCCTCTGCCTTCGCTTAAGTGGTGGAGCCTCCTCTGACTAGGTAGCTTGGTGCTCTGCCTCCAGATGGGCCTGTCGAAAGGTCAAAAGAGCATCAATGGGTTCGCCGTTTACTAGTAGTGACTCCAAGGGTTCCCAGCTACCCTCGTCATAAGAATACTCTTCCTACAACACCAAATATTCCACCCGCTTGGTCTTCCAGTTGTTCTGAACTTTGGCGATTTCGGAAACAAAGAAAAAGTTCTCTCCCTCCTCAATCTCTAGAGCTGGAGGGGGGTGAATAGGGAACCGGTTCAAGACATAGTAGGGTTCCAACTTGGAAACGTGGAAAATAGGGTAGATCTTCTAGGAGAAGGGAAGTTTGAGTTTGTAGGCCTGAGGCCTGATGGGTTTGATTACCTTGAAGGGGCCTACAAACTTGGTGTCTAACTTGCGGGAAGGTCAAGACAGGGTGATATCATCTCGCTTAAGGAGGACATGGTCTCCAGGCTGAAGAGCTGGGAAGGCTTGGTGAGACTTGTCATACCACATAACCATCTTTTGTTGTGCAGTAAAGAGACGTTACCTAATGGTGGTCCATTCTCAAGTTAGGGTCTCACTTCCCCAATAGGCGGAGACAGTTTGGACTACGTTGAGCGAGGGGTGATATCCAAAGTTGGCAAAGAAAGGGGACACCCTAGTGGAGGATGACTTGGCATTATTGTACACAAACTCTGCTAGGGTGAGAAAGAAAACCCAATTGGATTGCTCATAGTTGACATATGCACAGAGATAGGCTTCCAGGATCTGATTCAGTAATTCAGTTTATCCGTCTGTTTGGGGGTGAGCAGCAGTGCTCTTTGACAATCGGACCCCGAGATTTTCTATCACATGACCCCAGAAGGACTCAAACTTGGGATCACAGTCGGAGACTATATTGGCCAGAAGGCCATGATGTCTCTAAATCTCATAGACAAAAATGTTGGCAAGATGCCTGGAGTCGACATTACGGCTGAGAGGGATGAAATGCTCCATCTTAGAGAAACAATCAACGATCACCCACACTTGGGTGAAGCCGTCAGAAGGAGGAAGGTCCATCACAAAGTCCATAGAGATCGATTCCCATGGCCTATACGGTATCTCCAATGGAAGCAACTACCCATAGGCCTTGTGTCGGCGGGCTTTATTCCATTGGTACTGGTCGTATGCAGAGATATACTCGGCTATATCCTGCCTTCAATGTAGCTAGTAGAAATCTCTGTCGATGAGATCAAAGGTCTTATCTCAGCCTAAGTAGCCTACCGTGGGGTGATTGTGCCTGGACTTGAGAACCTCAGTGTGAAGAGATGGGGGTACATACCACAGGCTATTCTACATCAGAAGGCCATCATGAACACTGTAGGGTTCCTGTGGCGAGCTCAGAATGCGTTGGCATTCAGGGTCAGTAGCAATGGCTTCTCTCAAGACTTGGTAAAAGGAAGGATCAAGTGAGGTAAGGCTCTTCTCGATTGCAGCAATATACTGTCCTTTCTTGAGGAAGAGGAGACCGAGCTCAGGTGCCCCCTCCGTAGAGATGTGGTCCCCACATCTGCTCAAAGCATCAGCCACATCATTGGACTTACCTGGCTAATACACTATCTGGAAATCGATGCTGCCTAATTTCTCCATCCACTAGGCCTGTCTCCTGGGGAGGAGCAAAGTGGTCATAAAGTACTCCAGGTTCTTATGGTCGGTCACCACCAGCACTGGATGAGCCGTTCCCTTATACTAATGTCTCTATTGCATGTAAAGGCAGTCAAACACTGTAAGCATTTCCTTGTTATAGATCTCATAATTCTACTCCACTGGTTTAAGTTTGCGAGAGTAGAAGGACAAAGGGTGAATAGAGCTATTAGGAAACCGGTGCGATAGCACGCCCCCTAGGGCAAAGTTACTGGTATCGGTTTCAGCTTAAAGGGGGACTTGAGAATCGTGGTGGACAAGGATGGGCATAGAGGTGAAGAGGGCCTTGAGGGTGTCAAAGGTAGATTGCTGCTGAGACCCCCAGGTTTAGGGCTAGTCTTGTTTGGTGAGGTTTGTCAGGGGTCTCGCGATCTTCAAAAATCCTTGGATAAAGACCCTGTAAAAGTTGGCAAGACCCAAAAAGGACTGAATATCACGAACCGTGGTAGGAGTAGGCTAATCTTGGATAGCTTGAATCCTATCCTCTGAAATGCTAATGCCCTTGTTAGAGATGATGAACCCAAGGAATTCTACTTCATGGACCGCCCAGACGCACTTGGCTGGCTTGAGTACCAGCTTATGACGATCAAGGTGCTTAAGAACTTTATACACAAGGCAGTCATGTTCTTCCTTGGTAGCGGCATAGATCAAGATGTTATCCTGATAGATGAGGACACCCAGATCAAGGAGGTCACGAAAAATCGTGTTTATCATTTCCTGGAATACAGCAGGGGCATTGCAGAGACCAAATGGCATCACCAAATACTTGTACTGGCCATAACGAGTACGAAAAGATGTTTTCCACTTGTCACCCTCAGCAATGCGAATGAGGTTGTAGCCATTCTTGAGGTCAAGCTTGGTGAAGCACTGAGTATTGCTAATATGGTCTCTAAGTTCACCCATAAGGGGGAGAGGATAGCGGTTTTGAATAATGATTTTATTCAAACCCCGGTAGTTGACACAAAGGCAGAGGGAACTATCAGCCTTCTTCACGAAGAGGATAGGAGCACCTGAAGGAGACTTGGAGGGCCTTATCTTTCCCTCCTTAATCATCTGATCAAGGTACTCATGCAGGGCCTAGAGCTCAGTCTCAGATAAATGGTAAAGCAGGCAGTAGGGAGGAGTCATTCCTTCCTTCAAATCGATTTTGCAATCCCATTCCTGATAGGGAGGGAGCAAAGAGGTAAGGCATTCGGAGAAGACAGCAGGATATATCTGTTCCCACTTGTCATATTTAGAGGTTAAGGAGATAGAAGACTGCATGAAGAGCTCGGCAAAGTTGCCCACTGGAGCTCGTGCCATGGTGGTACACCAATGACGGACAACTCCTTCATTGACTGGGGTATCCACCCACCCAAGCAGTCCACCACCAAAAGCTTCAGAGTTGGCGTAGAAATCATCATCCTTAATCAATTCAAATGCTGAGGCCATCTGGACAGTAGGAGTCATGAGATGGTTCTTGCATTTGGAGGAGGGGAATCCCACAAGAATAGCCTGGTCATAATCGACCTGTGGTTCATGATCTTGAAACCACTTAACAGGAAGATATATGTCCACATCTGGAGGCATATGGCCAACATCAAAATCAATATATTTGCAATGGTTGAGGATCTGCATCTGAAGTTTGGGGGTGTAATACCACTCTTGACGACAGGAACTATCATAGGCGAAGATGTTGACTGCCTGGGACCGCTTCTTCTTAGGGACAGGGAGCCAGTCCGAAATGTAGGCACCGGTCGCTCTGTTGTCTAGTTTGGCTATAGCTGTGATCATGTGTACTTGGGGACCCTCAACAGAATGGGTTTTCCAGTGCAAAGTGACTGGAACCGTAATACACCTGCCCTGGGCAGGGCTTTCTTTAGAGGAAACTATAGTTGACATGATGGCGGTAGCGAATACGATCCCTGATCTCTCCCAGGAAACTCATGGCTGGAGCTCGCTATATGTCTTGTCCACAAGGAGGTTGTTCCAAATAATGGGAGTTGGAAATGCGATGAGGTGAAACTGATAACTTGTGGGGATGCAGAAAGAGTGGTAGTCTGCTATATGGCCAGCGCATTTTGACCCAGTACAGGTCCTCCCCAGGCAGAACTTGTAAAAGAAAAGGAAAATACAACCTCTAATCAACGCCTCTGAGAAAAGAAAGAAAATAATACATGAGACTATCATAACAGTCGTAAAGACATTAGGTCATAACACATCACTCATGGGTATTATGAATTACATTAGCCTTTATGCTGGCAGGCCCACCCACTGAGAACGCAATAATGGTTGCGAACACCAGCTCCTTAGTAAGGAAAGCACAAAGGAAATTTCAAACAATGGTCTTAAAGGAAATTTTGTGCAACAAATTCAATGTCTCAAACTATCTGGGTCTTCAAGGAAACAAAGAACAAAGGAAAAATAGGAGAGGTGTTGTGGGATGCCACAAGGAAAGGGGAAAACTTACACCATGGGGATATCATCCCTATCCCTCCAGTCATCCGGGAGGTCGACCACACGAGTAGTAGACATCTTTTGCTGCTTCGAGGATGAGGAGTTGCCATCGTCCTCCGCTTTGCGCTTCGTAGAGGTAATCTTGACCGTGGAGATGGCAAACTTCTGTGTGGAGTAACAGTCCTTGACACCATGGTGTTTGGACAAGCAGCATAGACAGGCCTTATTTTTCTTGGCCCACTCCTTCCCTTCCTCAGTAAGTTGAGGAAGCTTCCCTTTATCCTGGGACGAGGACCCTAAGGGATGCTTATCCTGGGTCTTTTTTAGCTTGACAGAAGGAGTAGCCTGACCGGAGGTCTGCTTGGTTGACTGTCCCTTGTGGGACTCCTAGATGGCCACGTAGGTATCCTCCATCGCCAGGCCCACTTGCACTACATGAGAGAGCCATTCTGCTGCGGGAGTCTCGTAGGTAGTTTAGGCTACCATTGCCAGGCGGAGATCTTCCTTCAGGCCCCTCTCAACCTAAAACTTGAAAGACTCTTGGTCCTGCTCGATGACCTGGTTAAGAGCCTCTATATGGGTGAGGTCGGAGAGGATGCCCTTGGTTTGTTTTACATTGATCATCTCCCTGATGGCCTAGGGCTTAGTAGCAAAGGCTCCGAAGTATGTCTTCATAGCCTCGGTAAAGTCATCCTAAATGGTGGTCTGCTGGGTCCACCTGTATGAGTTAGCTTGCCACCAGACTCGCGCAGTACCTGTCATGTATGTGGACACAAATCTGGTCTTGATCCAGTCATAGGGGAAGGCATGGGTTTGGAGGGCAAAGTAGTTCTCGCACTACTCGATGAACTTCCTAATGTCCTCAGCCTTCCCTGGAAACTTTTCCAGATTGGCTGGCTTGGGACCCTTGAAAGAGGCAGACGGGATGGGAGGTAGAGCAGTAGTGCTACAATTTGAGGGAGGTGCCAGTGGGGCAGTTTGCGCAAGTACTTCCTGCATAATTCTCCGGACATCACTCTCATTTAGGGGATGAGGAGAGGTCAGAGCCGGTGTAAAGGAAGCAAAGGAGGTGGCCCTGTACCTCCTCAATGGTTCTGCAATAGCAGAACGAGGCACAGGTGGAGGAGGAGTAGGGGAGATGGGTCGGGAAGGTAGCTGAAAGGAAGGCAGACCCCTTCGTAGACCTCTGGGTCTGGGAGGAGGAGTAGTGATATAAGTTGCTCCGTCATCTATGTCTATGACCTTGTCCAGGTTCCTAGACACCGGAGGAGAGACTATAGAACCATAGTGCTCTTTGTACTGATAGTACAAGTCCTTCTATAACTTGGCATCATCAGTGGCCTTTATCAGGTCTTCCATGAGCTTGACCACATCTTCCTTCCTCAAGGTAAACCTAGCCGAGAGAGCTTCGTTCTCTGCCTTGAGGTGCAGAACACTATATTCCGCCTCACTAAGCCTAGCTTAGAGAGGCACCTCAGCCTGCTTTATGACTTCTACTCTAGCCTTTGCCTTGGCCAGGTTCACCATCAGAGTGGCGACCTGCTTGTTAGGGGAGGCCAGGAGATACAGAGCCTAGTCTGCTAACTGCTGGCAGAGCTCAGCCAACTTGTAGTTGAGGTCCTGGACTACTTCCTAATAAGCTTTGTTCAGGGTATTAGTGTAGTCTGACTCCCTTTGAGCAAAGGACTCTCGCTCCTTCTGGATCTGCTCAACAGCAGACAGGAGCAGGTTCGTCATCGAAGGGGGAAAAGCCACAGACAACTAAGGGAGGGGTTTCCTGATGGTGCAATGAAGGATGATGGTGGCATAAACTATCGAGGCTACGTCATCGCGCTGTTTCTGGAATTCCTCCTCAGTGTCTTGAAGCGCCTGTTTAAAGGGCTCTACCCCAAGGAATACCTGAGCTTTATGTAGGGCTTGCATAGTGGTTATATAGTTATCTATGACCGCCTTCTGGTACTTGTCAGCATAAGCCAGCTCAGCAGTGTTGAGGTTGATGGTGGCCTGTTCATGTATAGAGACATTAGAGGCTGAAGAGTGCGTGGTCCGAACTGTTCGGGCTAAAGGGTTGGTGAGCTGTGTGCCCACAACAAGTGCAAGGGAGTATACATCAGGTATCGGGATGTCGGATGAGGAAGAAGCCATCTTCTTTAAAGAATATAGTGTGACGGATCACCCTATATAGTTTGTATATGACTCAGTAAGGATACCTCAGGCACGCTTCACAAACGCTACTGAGTGAACTCAGATATCTCGGCTAAACGAAAGCTCAACTGGAAGGTATCGTTCCTATGACGAACAGGGTGGACTTCTAGTGTTGAAGACGAGAAAGACGAATATATTCTTTAAGGCTCGAAGATAACTCAAAGGTGCTTACAATGGTGACTGTAGAGAAGACTAGCTAAAGAAGGAAGGAAGGAAAGAACACAAGACAAGAACAACCATATGCTTATATATCCCAACCTTCACCCAAGCTGACAAAGAGAGGACAAAGGAAATAGAAACACAAAGAACTAAGACCCATTCTAGACCATCTTCTGATTCCTAATCGCCAAACCTGTAGAAGAGTCCAGAATAGACAGGATGCAATTAGTACTCAATTTGACTATGATCGCCTATCACCCTCTCGGTCCTCACTCCCGATTTGTGATAGTCTCTTGCGATATGAGTCTGATTGCCCAACCATGACCTCATGGCTGACTAGGCCAATATCGCATCATACCGTTAGCTGATCATGTACATATAGGGCTGACTTCCCGCACTTAGTCAAGGCTAACGGCAAAGCCACACCATGCCACGCCATGCTACAAGGTTATGTGACAGAGGATCGTCTCCAGAGCGCTTAACACAATGGTGAAGGGTAGAGACGGCATACTCACATGTTGACAATCTAAGCATAACCTCTATCATAGCACATCATCCAGGTACCTTGACATGGACCACTACCGGTGTTCATAACAAATAGTGGTTATAGTTAGGTCAACTGTACTAAGTATAATATGATATGAAAGAGGATAAACAGCATACTCAGTGTTTGGAATTCCTATTAGAGAGGTAAATTACATAGTCCAATTAGGGTACTTATGTAATAAAATATTCACATACCATTTTTAGGATAATAGCAGCCTTGAATCTACAATTATATTCCAGTCCCATCGAGCTTAATATTTAGGATATGCTGAAATGATTATATGGGAGGAATTTCCAATGGCACATAAAGCAGCAATTGAATGTATCGATTCTTTTCTAAGGAACCTTATAGACTGCGATGCTCCATTTGGTGGGAAACTATTTATTAGAATAGGAGATATTTGACAAGTAGCACCAGTGGTTTATGGAGTAGGAAAGACAGCAACAATTCAAGCATCGGTAATTTCTTCAATACTATAGACTAAATTTAATATTCTTCACCTTTATCAACCTATCTGAACTGCAAATGATCAAGAGTATAGCTTTTAGGTAGATAAAATTAGGGATGGAAAATATAGGGGAGATAATATCAAGATAGAGTTAGAAGAATTAAAGGATGTTAGAGAAGCTATTACCTTCCTTTATGATGATAGAAGTATTAGGAATCTAGAACTTTGCATTAAGAGGTCTTTCCTTAGTCCTCTAAATCTTTATGTTGATGAGTTCAATAACTAAATGTTAGAAATTCTAGAAGATAGACATGGTTAGTATATATTCATATAATATTAATTTTTGAACAAATTATACTAACTCTAATAAGACTATATTTATTATAGTTTTAATTGTATAAAGGAAGAATAAACAACTCAGCTAGATCATCCAGCGGCAACTGAAGATTACCTTAACCTCCTTAATGAACCAGGAATACCCTTGCATATACTTCATCTCAAAAAGGGTACAATTTGTTCCATCATGCGAAATGTATCTGCTAATATGGGATTAGTGAAAAATGCAAGAGTAGTAGTCAGGGAGTTGTATACAAAGTTTATTGAAGTTGAAACAATAAGATTAGAAGGTGAGGGGAAGAGAAGGTTTTGTATACCTTAGATTACATTTGAATTTCAACCAAAATATTGTCCATGGACTATTCTTCATAGACAGTTTCCCTTGAGATTAGCATATGTAATAACATATAACTCCTGCCAAAGATTAACAATAGACTAGGTGGTTATTGATGTAAGGACTGAGGTATTTTCTCATGGTCAGCTATACACATGTCTCTCAAGGATCAGAGAAAGAAGTCATGGAAAAGTTTTATAGGGACATGAAAATAAAGAGAAGAAAACAAGACATATTGTTTTTGAAGAGTTATTGAAAAAATGAATAGCAGCATAATATATAAAGGAG
>JABYPW010000283.1:0-30277 GCA_016880775.1 Phymatotrichopsis omnivora | reverse complement strand
GTATGAGGGCATGCACCTTTACGAGGGGTGTAGTGTTATAGCCATAGTACCAAGGCCCACGCACGATGATGAGTTTAGTTAGATGAGTAACTTCTAGTGAGTACACCCCTGCACCACATGAAAGGACCATGTGATAAATGGCTCTACCTCGGGATGAGTCATATGTGGCACCTCTGATGAAGATGAGTCAGGGTCTGACTCACCCGTCATTCTCTCTCAATTGTACCTCACATGATCGGAACAACTTGAGTAACACCCGTGACTTAGTCACTCGCAGTTGGTATAACTCAAGCCGATCGAGCCAGTTATCGTATGATGATGATCTAACCCAAGATCAGTGATCTGAGCTCAGACCATAATGCTGATCATTTCTGTTACGACTCCTATGAATGTTACGATCGCATCAGATGATGATAGAATGAGTCATGGGATTTCTAAGGCTTTCTTTCAGGTTCTATTTTTTATGTAATCTCCTTTGTCATAGATGACTCATTTCTTTGGACAGAAGGGTATTTAAGGACAGTTGTTGGTCACTTCATGTATTAAATAACTTAATGGGAAAATCATATAAGTCATATAAGTCACTTCATGTATTGGGCCCAGGTAGTGAAGAAAACTAAAGGCAAAGCTACGGCCACACCACAACCAACTGCTACCACCCCTCTCGCTCTGAAGTACCCCACTAAGCGAGAACAGGAAATCATTGTCAATCTCGAGGGAGAGGTCCCCGAGTTCACCCCGATCACTATCCGGGATACCGTCAACTCTGCATTGGTGGAGAAGAAGGCCCCGTCCGCCTGCTGAATCCGCTCCATCTGAAATGCTGTAGCCAGCAACGCTTTCCTTTCCGTAATAGAAAACACAACCGCCTAACAAGTTCTCGCCTACAATCCTACGGTCGAAGAGGCAGTACGCAAGTTCTTTCCAACCACCACCGGCCTCCACCGCAACTTCTTGCATAAGAAGTACATCGTGCATAATGTGCCAACCCCTGTCTTGAACACCTCCGAGGTCGAACACATGTCGCTTATCCGAAAGGAGATCGAGATATACAACCACGGAGTTATCCTCGCCCAGACTCCCCGCTAGCTCACTTCGAAGGACAAGCTAGTCGGCAAGCCCGCATCCTCGATTGTCATCACCGTTGTGGTGAACAACAACCACTACCACATCTCGCAAGGTCTTACGATACTTAACAAGAACCACAGGACCGATCCCTACATTGCCTTCTCGAAGGCCACCCAATGATCCAGATGTTGTCGCTTTGGCCATCACCAGCTGAAGTGCACCTTCTCCCCCCGCTGCCGTATCTGCGCTAGACCCCATGCCATCTTCAAACACTCCTGTGGCAACACAGAGTGTAAACGCTGCGGACGACAATGCCACAACATGGTACTTAAGTGTGCCAATTGCAATGCTGCCCACCCCGCTAACGATCCCCTCTGCCTAACCTATTTACAAGCCTTGGCTGAAAATAACAAGAGAGTAAAGAACCTGTGCGCTGTGATGGAAGAGGGAATGGAGACTTAGGGCCCCTCGGTATCTCATCTCATTTCCTGCTCGTGTTGTTCCCTTTGTGTAAAAGTTTTGATCTGTGTTTCTCTTTTGTCATTTTCTCTTCCCTTTTTCTTTGGCAAGTGTTTCTCGCTTTTACCTCGATCCCTTCCAGTTGTTGTAAGGTTCGCCTCACTGGAGATGGGAAAGGGGTTCCCTAGGTTTTTCTTTTTCCTGTTCGCTTAAAGTTTTTCTGCTCTTTGACGTACTGGGTGGTCGCTTTTATGCTGGTCGCGTTTCCTTTTATTTGGTTTTTACTTTCCCCCGCCCTTCTTTACTTTCCACCCCATATCTTTTTTAGTTTATTGGGTGTAAGCGAGGAGGATTCGGGAACAAACCTGTATTTTATCTATCCGTAGACTGCGCTACCGACATTAGGTCGGCTGTCTTCTACCTCCATCATAGCTTGACATAGCTTCAAGCGGAGGTTCTTTAGACGACCCCTAGCGGGGTCGTAAAGATAAAATAAAAATGAATTTCCCCCCCCCCTGGTCACTTCATGTATTGAGCAGGCTTCTCTAAACACTTGAACCCGACCATAACTTTCATCTTCTCCCACCGAACACTTTTCTCTACCACGATAAACCAAGCTTTGATCTCAAGCAAGGGTACCTTATCCTCTTAGTCTCTAAATAGGATCCTGGATAGGGATTGCCTTATAGAGGACTATTTAGCCAAACTATAGAACTGACGGGCCCTCGGCTAAAAACATCACCACCGTATTGTGCTCTGGTGTTGAGTCTTCGAACACTCCCCCAATTACCTCGCTAAACCCTGGACCTAGCCTCGCCAGCCCCTACCCTACCCAACATGTCGACCTGCCCAACCACCCCAACCAAAACAAACATGGCTCCTCCCCAGTCTACCAGGCAATGGGTCTCTAGATCCGGATCGATCAGGAGTTCCTGAGAAGAAACCCACACCCCTGACCCAAGCCAAATCCGTCCCATGGCCCAACCCCACACCCCTGCTCAGGGAATTTTTGACAGCCCCGCATTCAGACACCCCCACAGTGCCCCTACCTCCTACACCGGAGATGATGACAGCGATGAAGAAGATCTCTCCGAAGCATTTGCCGACCACTGAGGGCTCAGACTGAGAGCACAAACCGCCGAGGGGCTTACCTACGAAGAACACCTCGAAATCATCGTAAGCGCATAAGAGTTCGCCAGAGGAGAAGTGAACATCGAGTGACCCATCACCACCGATGAACACTACAAAGGAACTGAAGTCGAAATGGACGACGACCCAACCCCTCATGCAACCCCCAAAAAGAATAAAGGAAAAGAGAGGGAGCAACCTCCTGCTCAAGAACCAGTCCACTCACATAATACACCCCTTGTACAAGCCATAAACACCTTGGCTGACAAACCCGCTTGGGAAAAAATTGCGGACATCACGCAAAATCCTTCGATCGGAGGACTAGTGGTTAACTTAGCGAACTCGGTTCATGCCAACACCAACATCCCAACAACTGAAGCCGTCCTAATGCAAGATCTTATCGCATCTTTTGACAGAATAACAAAGTTCATGCAAGCTAAATTCGAAGCCCTAAACGAAGAAATAGCAACCGTCAAGAAAACAAATCAACAATTAGAAGAACATGTTAGCAAAATGCAGCTCGACAGAATGATCGCCCAAAGAACAGGACCCAAACCCCCAATGGGAGAAATGACAGATTTAATGATGAGACACCTCCCAAGCAATACCCAAAAAAGTGCCCCCCCCCCCCCCCGAATCAAAAGCCAAGAAAAAGTCCTATGCAGAGGCCACCTCGAGAAACACGGAGACCACCAACAAAAAAGACAACAGTGAAAACTGGAAGAACAAGAAAACCGACAACGAAGAAAAAAGGGATAGAGTACAACCTACAAGGATTCCTGGCGCTGAAAGAAGAATGTACCTTCTCAAAGAAAAAATCGAAGACGTCGAAGAAAAGGACTACATAGTCGCAACCCTCCCAAACGCAATCGCACGAGCTCTCGAAAAACAAGGCAAAACCATGGACCGAATGCTCCAAGCATCCATCAATGTTAGAGAGACAGTTTCCCTAGTCACCCCCCCACATAAGAAAGCAGTAGAATATTCCCCATTCAACGCGGCAATCTATGAAGCTGTTGAAAAACACTTCGAAAAGAACATCGTCAAGGACCCCAAAACAAAGATCCCCAAAAACGACCACAAATTCCAAGCAGTTCGATATACCCCAGTAAACTCCAACGCCATGATACATGGAATCCCTAGACAACTGCTCCCTGAGGACCCAGTGGACCTTCACGAACTAGTGGGAGATCAGATATACGATAGTACCGGAGTCCAAATCTCGAGCGTCAGAATAATCAAACCCAAAGGAGAGCTAAAACCATGCTGCTCGATCGTGGTCGAGATCACACCCGACTGCCTCAGACAACTCAAAAACAGCAGAGGAGAAGTTTTTATTTTCAACAGATTCAGAAAAGCAGAACTGATGTACTCCGCCACACCCTTCACTCAATGCACCAAATGCTGGAAGCTCGGACACCCAAGATCTGGCTGCAGATCCACCGTGGATATATGCCGACTATGCGGCTCCATCGATCACACCTACAAGGACCACCCAAGAGCATGCAAAACCAAAAAAGACGTAATCTGCAATGGCCCTAGCATAAGAGAAGAGAAATCAGGAAAGTACTGTATGTACGCACACCTGAAGTGTGTAAACTGCGGAGAGGAACACGCCGCAGATAGGCCGGGATACGACACCAAGACAGGAGCCTACCGAGAACATAACGTATGGGTAACACAGATGAGACAAGCAAAACAACAAGCTGCGGCAGGCCCATCAGGAAACAATTAAAATGGCTGAAAACGAACAAAACAACACCCCCAAAAAAGAATGTAAGCCGAGAAAAATCAGCACACCCCTCTTCGTAACATTCAACGTCCAGAAAAGTAACAAAACCTTTATACACTTCATGCAGCAACACGCCAACAACCCGAATACGATAATTGCCATCCAAGAACCATTTCTATACAAAGACAAGCCAATGAATAGCAAAGGATACAAGACGTTTTTGCCAAAAGGACAGGGAAAGAAAATAGGTATAGTAGAGTATGTGGAGGAAGTTTTTCTTAATGAGTATTCTGTTTTCCCTGTCCCTCTCTACTTTTCTTCACCAAATATAGTAGCATTAGAGTTTCGACATAACATTTCAGGACACAATTTTCAATTTTTCGCGCTGTACAACAGGCCATGGGGCACGGAACTTGCACTGGACTTGTACTGGGAGCACATCTTCAAAGAACAAACCGGAAGCAGGATCGTCGGAGGAGATTTTAACCTGCACCACCCCCTATGGGAGCCGTTTAGAGCACACGACAGGAAGCAATTCTGGCAAGTGAACCAATTGGTAGAACAGGCAACACTCAATCAGTACACACTACTAAATGAACTAGGAGAGTTCACCAGAATCGACCCTACAGGAAGACAGAGCAGAGTCATAGATCTTTGGTGGACAAACACGAAAGGACTCCAGGAAGCCAGAACGGTCCAGGTCCAAGGCGACTATGGAAGTGACCACAGACCAGTATCCCTCCAAACTTCCCTCCCCAAAGAGATCACCTAGAAAACATACCCAGACTGGAAAAGTTTCCATATACCGGATGAATCAGAACCGTCAGGACTCAGGGAAGAACTTAACCAAATGGACCTCGACTATGACCCCTCAAGTGAAGAAGTAGAGCCATGGTTACACAAAAAACTCTTCCAACTCTATGCCATAATCACCAAAAGCATCCCTATCAAGAAAATCACCTCATACAGCAAACCGTGGTGGAACCCAGAGTTAAGCCAACTACAAAAGCTCTTCAACTCAGCTGCAAGAAAATACAAAAACAAGCACGCTTCAGTAGGGACCTGCAACATGGCCAGAAACCGGTACTACGAGGCAATAAAAAATAGCAAAGACGCACATTGGAACCACTGGATTGAAAGTGCAGATGAAAACGAAATCTGGAAGGTCAGCTGACTAAAAAGCAAACCCCGAGAAGACAGAATGCCAAGTATAGAAGCTCCAAATGCCAAAGAGTATGCCAGAAAAATCATCAGCGCAATGTTTCCCAGCAGACCTCAGATGGAACCACCAAAGCCCAAAGTATACCCAGACGCCCCTCCAGTAACAAGCGAAGAAATCCGGAAAGCTTTACACAAGACCAAGAACACAAGCGCTCCAGGACCAGATACAGTCCCCTACAACGTTTGGAAATAAGTCAACTGACAGTGCCCGCACATCCTAGCAACCCTCCTTACGATAATGCTCCAACACAGGATTCTCCCAGTGAACCTAAAAGAAAGCCTCGGAGTCATCATCCCCAAACCAAACAAGGACAACTATGATGTCATTAAAGCCTACAGGATCATCAACCTAGCCAATACCCTATCAAAGATCCTAGAAAAAGTAGTCAACGAACGGCTAACGGATCACGCCCTCTCCCACAACATGATCTCCAAATATCAATACGGAATGATCAGGAACAGAGGAACGGATGACGCGCTTACAAGACTGTTCCACAAAATAGACATACTCCAAAAAGCTGGCTACAAGGTCACCACAGGTTTCTTCGACATAAAAGGAGCCTTTGACAATATGACTTGGAAAAAACTTCAGGACCGACTGCAGGAAGGCGATACCCTAGAATACATGGTGCACTGGATCATGTC
The DNA here is from genome assembly GCA_016880775.1 of Phymatotrichopsis omnivora. NCBI lineage: Eukaryota > Fungi > Ascomycota > Pezizomycetes > Pezizales > Rhizinaceae > Phymatotrichopsis > Phymatotrichopsis omnivora. The sequence continues at coordinate 24,024 of JABYPW010000283.1, read as the reverse complement.
CTTCCTCTAGCAAAGAACCATCAAGTTGCAGTACAAAGCCTCTCCCAACCACTTCTTCGAAATACAGGTCAGAAAACCACAAGGGTCCCCACTCTCACCCTTACTGTTCGTCATCTACATCAAACCTATACACGACACCGAAGAACCACACCTCATCATGAGCTACACAGATGATGTCTCGGTTATGGTATACTCCAAAGAAAGGGCTTCCAATATTCCCAAAATCCAGCACAGGTTCCAGCAAATTGAAAACAAAGGGTCAGCGCTGGACATACTCTTCTCCCACGAAAAAACAGATCTCATCCACTGGCAGACGATGAATGAAAACAACGCACCAGAAGACTGGGAGCCAGTTCGGTTCGGCAACACCTCGATCACACCCAAGCAGTTGGTACGCTACCTCGGATACTTCACAGACTGAAAGCGAAAGTCATCGGCGCACTTCCAACAGAGGATTTCTGGGACTCTAGGACTATGGAGGATGATTCAAGGACTAGTTGGCCAAGGAAGAGGGCTCACCGCACACAATGTAAGAAAACTGATTATGTCCATCATGATCCCAAAAGTCACATTCGGTGTGGCAGTCTTCCAGCCAGACGCAACAACAACAAACAAACTCGGAGTCCTGTTCAACCAGTTCGCAAGATAGATTACCGGATGCTTCAGCACAACGCCCATAGGACCTCTTAGAAGCCTAGCTAGAATTCCCCCCCTAGATCTACTTTGCAGATATATCCAGCTACAATATGCCATAAGGGTCGCAACACTCCCAGCTGAGCACCCGGTTACAGCGGCCATGCCAAAGTCCTTGCCTATTTGGGAAAACAATCGAGACAGCAATACCTCTAGGCTAATGATGGGCAGCAAAATGATTAAAGGTAAGACCCATGGAAGACAAGTACTACACTGGAACTCAAAATCCAAGAACTCCAACGCGCTCGCCCCTGCGCACATAGACAAGCTCACGAAGATCCTTCGGCCTCTAATGGTTCGAGACACACTCTGGAATCACTTCAACATCACGGTCACAGAAAAAACCCCCTCCCTCCATTCTAAACAAAAGGCCCTCAGAAAGAGCAGAACAGACTTCACAGATGAATGGAAAAAACAAGCCACAGACGTGAAAGGGTACATCTGCTACCCCTCCTTCCACGAAGACTCCACATTCTAATTACCCAGAAGCATAAGTCGGACCATTTTCCAGATGAGGTCCGGAAGCTCCCACCTATCAGCCCATCTCCCTTGGTGCGAAGGAAGAACCAACTGTCCAAGGTGCCACCTGGAACCGGAAACAATAGAACATGCGATCAGAACATGCAAAGAGAGGGTCCTGGAGAGAGAGTGACACCTCCCTGGGAACCCCTCCCTAGCGCTAATCTTCAACAGCCCGTCACTGCTCAAAAAACTCTCGGACTACATAACGGAAACCAAAACTGGGCGACCATACAACCATAACCAGTACAAGTTCCAAGTGCAAGTAAGTGTCCTGGCCCATGAACAAAAGTCTTGTACACCTCTGTCCTCCCCCAAGCCCCCCAGTAGATGTAGTTCTTGTAGACCGTGCGCGCATACAGTTTTTTGGTTATACGAGAATTTCACAGGAGATGATCCCACTGAGGGACCATCAGCTCCTTCTCCTTTGTACATCTCTCCTATTTCCTTATCTCCTTTGTCCAGCGATGGCGGATTCGTGGAGGAGGAAACGTCGGTACATGCTTTTTCTGATCGTTTGGCTTTGCCAGTTTTTTCGGATGTTTGTTTGAACGGGTGGTTTCTTTAAGTTTTTTCCTTCTTTCTTTTGGGTATGCCATAGTCAGGGACTTTATGTGGATTCTTTTGTAAACTGCGAAGAGTAGTTTAGTAAAATGAAGAATGAAAAATCATCATCATCATCTTCATGTATTGAGTGCAACGCCCCTTCCGTATATCAGTGATCCGAGGGAGGACAAGATAAGTCACTTCATGTGCTTTGGCCGATAATAACAAGTGAGTGGAGAACCTGTGTGCAGTGATGGAAGAGGGCATGGAGACCTAGGGCCCCTCGGTATTTCATCTTTTTCTTGCTAGTGTTGTTCCCTAGGGTGTAAGAGTTTGATGAGATTGGCTTCACGTTTTCTCCTTTGTCTTTTGCTTTTCCCTTTTCTTTGGTTAGTGTCCTTAGCTTGTACCTCAATCCCTTCCAGTTGTTGTAAGGTTCACCTCACTGGAGATAGGAAAGGGGTTCCCTTGGCTTTTCTTTTTCATTGTCGCTTGAAGTCTCTCTGCTATTTTGACGTACTAGGTGGTCGCGTAGGTGCTGGTCGCGTTTTCTTTTTTAAGTTTTACTTTGCCCTACCACTCTTTTCCTTCTGCCCTATTTCTTCTTTAGTTTATTGCATGTAAGCGAGGAGGATTCAGGAACAAACCTGTATTTTATCTGTCTGTAGACTGCGCTACCGACGATAGGTCAGCTGTCTTCTACCTCCATCATAGCTTGACATAGCTGCAAGCGGAGGTTCTTTTAGATGACCCCTAGTGGGGTTGTAAAGATAAAATAAAATTGAATTTCACCCCACCCCCTCCCCTGGTCACTTCATGTTCTTTATAGGCTTCTCAAGAATCTCAACAGACCCCCCACCTTGGGGTGAAGATCCCCCTCACTGGCCGGCACCTGGGCTAGTCTTTTAGTTTGTGCAGCATATGATGATTCCCTTTCAGATGCTCCAGACATACTACACCTTACTGCATGTACAACCTATGGCCTAGCGAGACATTGCTCATATGGCGATACCAGAGATATATCGTCGACACACATATCCTTTGTCCGACAACCGACCGTGCTAAGCAAGAAGGTGAGCGGACACACACAATCGGTCTACGCATGGAGGTTGCAACACAGGATCATACTGTTACTCCAGGATCTCTTAGAGAACCTCCGACATTGTAAAACCTCGATGCTACGCTCTCAGAGCTCCTAGGAGGGGTGCATAGGCCCCCCAGGGCGTTCGTACAAGAGAACTGAGCGACCTTCCCCTTGGTCGCATCAACACACCACAGCACCCCTCACGGCCCCAACGCAAAACCGGTGAAGAAGACGGGCAACTAAAATAACACAAACTGAACTAAATGGTCGATGTAATCCCCGCTTGCAGAATACCCGACTACAAAAACAAAACAACACAAACCTTTCCAATTGTTACTTTTCCAGCTCACTTAGCTCATGCGACCACACTTGCCGGCACCAACATAACACCAAAAAGTCTCCTTAATGCCTGAAGCTAGTGTAGGTAGTTTTGAGAGGAGGAGACGGACCATACTTCCCTTTTTTCAATACTTTCTTTTTAGACTTACGCGATAGTTCCGAGGAGGATAATCAGTGATTTAACCTTGGGGGATTTTAATGAAGAGCTATTTTCTTTTCAAGCCTGTTGTCATGGCTGTTGTGTAGGTTAGTGGGCAGGAGTTTTTGAGCTCATGGTTTTTTTTTTCTTTTGGGGGAGAACAGGTGACATGCCATAGTCGAGGACTGCATGCAGATGACCTGGGTAAGCTATAGAAGAAGTAGAGTAGTTTACCGAATAGAAATGAGAAATCATCATCATCATCATCATCTTCATGTTCTTTCCTTTCCTTCTCTCTTCACTCTACAGACTAGCTATGAGCCTTAAGAATATATTTGTCCTTACTCTCGAACTTTGGTTCTCTATCTTCTCTGCAATGTAGGAAATTTTATTTGTGGATCCAGACTTAGAACATGTTGAGACATCTGAGTTTACTCAGTAATACGATTCTTTGTTGAGTGGTACTTGCACTTTACTGAGCCTTATCCTACACCTGAAGACACCTGCCGTAACACCCTCTAGTCAACACCTCTAAGAAAAGAAGGAAAATAATACATGAGCATATTATAATAGTCATTGCAACATTAGGCCATAACACATCACTCATGGGTTTTATGAATTACATTAGCCTCTTTACTGGCAGGCCCACCTACCAAGAATGGAACAATGGTTCTGAACACCAGCTCCTTAGTAAAGAAAAGGACAAAGGAAATTTCAATAGATGGACTTTAAGGAAATTTCCTGCAACAAAAACCAAAGCTTCAAACTAACTAGGTCTTAAAGGAAACAAAGTTAAAATACAACACAGGAGAGGTAGTATAGGGTGCCACAGGGAAAGGGCCACCTATACCATGTGGATATCATCCCCATCATTCCAGTGGTCGAGGTGATTGACTACTCGGGAGGCAACAGATGTCTTCTACTACTTATAAGAGGAGTAGTTTCTATCATCCTCTGCTTTCCTCTTACGAGAAGATGTGATTTTGACTGCAGAGATTGAGAACTTCCTTGTGGAGTAACAGTCTTTAACATCATAGTACTTAGACAGGTAGCGAAGACAGGCTCTATTTTTCTTAGCCCACTACTTCTCTTCCTCAGTAATTTGAGGAAGCTTCCCCTTTGTCCTGGGAAGTGGACCTGGAGGGATGTTTGTACTTGGTCTTCATAGGCTTGGAAGGAGCAGATGGGGCAGAGGTCTGCTTGGTCAAATGTACCCTGTAGGACTCCTAGATAGCCACTTGAGCATCCTCCATTGCTAGGCCTACTTAGACCACATGCGATAACTACTCAACTGCTAGATTATCATGCTGGGTCTAGGTAGCTATAGCTAGGTAGAGATTTTCGTTGAGACTTCTCTCTACCCAAAACTGGAAGGCTTCCTAGTCATATTACGCAACCTTGTTAAGTGCCTCCATGTGGGTCAGGTAAGAGAGGATCCCTTTGGTTTGCTTGGTGTTAATGATCTCTCTTATCACCTGGAGTTTGGTGGTAAAGGCTCCAAAATAGGTCTCCACCGCCTCAGTAAACTACTCCTAAATAGTGGTAGGTTAGGTCCATCGATGAGCATTGGCTCACAACCAGACTACAGCTGTACATGTCATGTACATTGAGGAAAACCTGTTCTTGCTCAAGTCATGGGGGAAGGTGTGAGCTTGTAGAGCAAAGTAGTTCTCACACTGCTCAATAAACTTGCAGATGTCTTCTCCCTTTCCTGAGAATTTCTTGGGATCAGCTGGCTTATAACCTTTGAAGGAGAGCAGTACTATGGGAGAAGGAGCAGGAGTTGAGTAGTTCAAGGGAGGTGCCAGCAGGGCAATGTACCAAAGGCCTTCCTACACAATTTGCACAACACCACTCTCCATAAGTGGATGAGGAGAGGTTATGTAAGGGGGAGGTAGGAAGGAAGCAAAGAAGGTAGGCCTAGGGAAGGTCCTGCAATGGCAGAATAGGGAGGGACTTCAGGAGGAGTAGGGGAGATATGATGGGAGGGTAGATTGAAGGACAGAAGGCCCCTTCTTACCTATGGTGGAGGATTGGAGACATATGTGGTTTGGTCATCAAGATCAATAACCTCTCCCTATGCTCTCGACACTCGAGGGGGAACAATAGACCCTTATATCTCCTTGTATTAATAGTAAAGCTCCTTCTATATCTTGGCATCATCATTAGACTGCATAAGGTCCTCCTGGAGATTATTCACATCTTCCTTCCTCAAGGTAGACTAGGAGGAGAGATATTTATTTTACACCTTGAGCTTTAGAACTGCCTGTTCTGCCTCCATAAGTCTAGCCTAGAGCCCTATATCTGTTTGCTCTAGGACTTATACTCTGGACTTAGCCTGTTCTATAGACACTATCAAAGTGGCAATTTGTTCATTAGGGGAAGCAAACAGGTTTAGAGCCTGGTCTAAAAGCTGTTAATGGAGCCCTGCAATATGGTCATTTACCTCCTTGACTGCTCCCTAGTGAGTGTTATTTAGGGTGTTCGTCTAGTCTGTTTCCTGTTGAGCAAACATCGACCTCTCCTTCTACATTTACTTAATTGCAGAAAGGAGCAGATTGGTCATTGATGGGGGAATGGTCATTGATTAGGGAAAGGCTATGGACATCTTAGGGAGGGGCTTGTTAATGTTCTGGTGGAGGATGATGGTGGCATAGACAATTGAGGCCACATCATCCCTCTGTTTCTAGAACTCTTCCTTAGTACTTTGAACAACCTATTCAAAGGGCTGTTCCCCCAAGAACTGCCTCACTTGGTAGAGGGCTTGCAGTGTTATGTTGAAGTTGTCTATCACCATATTCGGGTGCTGTTGGCATAGGTTAACTAAAAGAGTTTAAGGTCGATAGTGGCCTCCTCATACATTGACACATTGGAGGCTAGGAACAGGTGGTCTGAACTCTTTATGCTGATGGATTGGTGAACTTAGTGCCCACAATAAGAGTGAGAGAGGATAAATCAGGTATTGGGACATCAGAAGAGGTAGCTATCTTCTTTAAAGAATATAGTGTGATGGATCACCCTATATGGCACATAAAGACTCAGTAAAGATACCTCAGGCATGCTTCGCAAATGTTACTGAGTGAACTCAGATATCTCAGCTAAACGAAAGCTCAACTAGAAGGATATCTTTCCTACATATATATGGTAGACTTCTGATGAAGAAGAGAGACAAGAATGAATATATTCTTCAAGGCTCGAAGACAACTCAAAGGCTTTCTTGAAGGAGATTGTAGAGGAGATAGGGTAGCTATGTGCTGAAGAAGAAAGGAAGGAAGGAACAAGAACTCAGAAGAGATGTGTACTTCAATACAAATTCCTTTACCCAAGCTGATAAAGAGATGACAAATGAAATGCAAACACAAAGAAACCTTTCACAATTAAGATAATCCCTTTATTCCTAATCACTGAATACTGTAGAAGAGTCTAGAAAGTATTAAATGTGAGTAGTACTTGATTTGACTACGATCACCTATCACACTTTTAGGCCTCACTCCTGATTTATGATACTCTCAAACGATACAAGTCCGATCACCCGATCATGACCTTATGGCTGACTAGGCTAATGTTGTATCATGCTGATAGCTAATTACATGGTCACTATTGGGTTAGCTTCCCATACCTAGTCAGGGCTAATAGTAAAGCCATACAATGCCATAGCATACTACAAGGTCATGTGACAGAGGATCGTCTCTAGAGTACTTAATACAATAGTGAAGGGTGGAGATGGTATACTCATATGTTGACATTCTAAGTATAACCTCTATCATAGCATATTCTCTAGGTACCTTGACACAACCACTACTAGTGTTTATAACAGGAAGGTCTCTTGCAAAGAAGGTAATAAGTCCAGATGTGTTGAAGGTCTTTATACCCTATGTACCCTTAATATCAAGAAAAAAGAGAGGATATAAGTTTCCCTACAACTACCTAATGCACTATGGTAGGATGTTTACACTTAACTAAGAGCAGAGATATAACCGTAGCCCTCCCCAGTTAAAACTGAAAGGAAATCCTCTACATACTTGTACTGAGAAAAAACATAGACAAATACATATAAAAGCTAACTAGGGAAAAATAATCACTAGGCGTACCTTAAGATAATGAAAGAAAAACCCCCTATTTATACTATGCAACCAAGCGACAAATAAAAGAAAAGAGAGAAAGAGAAATACACAAACTCCTCTAGACTTTATCAAAGCAGAAAAATAGTAGTTCCATAAAAGAAAAATACAAACAAAGTAGAGGAAGAAAGGAGAAACTAAACTCCCCCCATAGTGGTGGACTTGGCCTTCTTATTAGACTAAGCACCTGGATCATCGTCATATATATTAGATCATTTACTTTGTAGGGGCTAGCACAATTTGTACATTGGAGAACAGTGTTCTTACAGGTGAAGCCTTTCAGTTGTTTGCAGTCAATGACCCTGTATGTATGCTCTAAGATAGTATGGGGGCTGGCACAGAGTCGGTGGCAAAGAGGGGATTGATAATTCTAGACTGGGTGACCAAACTTCGAATAGCAAGAGCATTAGGTATTGGCACTGAAGGGGATGTACTTAACAGTGTGATAGGTTTTGTTGAGGATAGTGAGGCCTTCAAGGATATAAGTCTTATTATTGTGGTTGATGACAGTGATTACAAGCTAGCTATATTCTGTTTATTGATTTTGGTGCTGGAAATTAGCCAGTGTAGGGTCATCACAAGGGTTACACTAGAGTTATAGCATCAATCTCTTGGTGGAGGTGGGTCATTTGTCCTACAGTGTTGAGATCAGTAGCAGTAGGAATACTATGGATGATGTACTTCTTCTATGTATAGTTGTGGTTAATGCCCTTGACTTTGCAAAATTCGCTGATAGCTTTGGTAATGGCAGGGTAGTAGGTGAGGATGGCAGCAGCAGTAATAGTCTCTATAGTGGTAAGGACTAGCATGGTAGTGTTATTATTGTAGCATTTGTAGATGGATAAGAAGGAGGGAGCTTTAGCCTTATTGAGGGCTGAGTTGACTTGGTTGCAGATTTGGATGTGGGTATCCTCACTGAAGGCCGATGGTTCTTCGATATCAATAATAACATTTTAGTTACAGTGGGTAGGGTACTGTGGGAGGTGAAGTGGGGTGGTTTGGAGAAGGTCCTACTGGGTGACTGGGCCACTGTTCTTCTTTTGTTTTTTTAAGACAACTTGAGCCCAGGTTTGAGCATCCTAGGCTTGTTGGGGGATGGGGAGGGAGGTGGAAGTGGTGGCGATTGAGCAAAGTTTGCTGAGATCTTGTGCAGTCACTTTTTGATGTTTTTGGATGTCCTGGATGGACTCATAGAGTTCTAGAGGAGTGGGCGAGGCTTTACCTACTTTCACTGGCACTTCAGTTACAGGCAGGGGTGGTTCTAACTTCAGGGCAGTAACTCAGTTAGCGACATCTATCTGGGTAGACTATATTGAAGCCAGTGACTGTTGGATGGCTGTAAGTTCTCTTGCAAAGAAAGCAACAAGTCCCGATATGTTAAATGTCTTAATAGCCTATATGCCCTAGACATGACAACCTGTGTAAACACCATGCGAGTTGGTATTATATCCAAATAGTCGATGGAAGTCAGAGGTAGCGAGGTCGACTTGGATCTGTCTCAATACTTCTACCCTTTAAATAGTTTTAGGGGAGGGATAGGGGGCATTTTGAAGGAGGGAGGGTATGGTAGGGTATTTATAAACAATCAAGTACAGAGATAAAACCAGTAGCACTTCCCCTGAAAAACGTAAGGAAATCCTCCACCTACTTGTACCGAAAAAGAAAAATGTAGACAACTATGTACAAAAGCTGACCAGGGAAAAACAATCACTAGGCAAACCTTAAAACAATAAAAAAAAAACCCCCCTACATATGCTACACAACTAAGTGAAAAATAAAATAGAAGAGAAAAAGAGAAACCTGCAAACTCCTGCACACTTTCACCGAAGCAGAAAAACACCAATTCCATTGTAGAAAAAATAAAAACAAGGCAAGAAAGAAGAAACTAAACCCCTCCCATAGTGGTGGACTTATCCTGGATTATCGTCATACAGATCAGATCATTCACTTTGTAGGGCCCAGTGCAATTTGTACATTGGAGAATAGTATTCTTGTAGGCAAAACCTTTCAGTTGCTTGAAGTCCGCTACCCTGGAGGTATGTTCAGAGATATTGTAGGGGCCAGTGCAGAGTTGGTAGTAAGGAGGGGATTTACAGTTCCGGACTAGGTGTCCAAACTTTGAGCAGCAGTAGTATTGGATGTCGGCGCCGAAGGGGATGTACTTGACGGTGCGATGGGTTTTGTTGAAGATGGTGAAGATCTTAATGATATAGGCCTCATTATTGTCACCTATATAACCATGATCACAAGTGAGCTGTGTTTCTATTTGTTGATTTCAGTGCTGGACATCAGGTAATGTGGGGTTATAGCAAGGGTAATACCGGAGTTATAACACTCGATCTCCTACCAGAGGCAAGTCATTTGTCCTAAAGTGTTGAGGTCATTACTATGGGAATACCATAAACAATGTACTTTTTCCATGTGTGGTTGCAGTTAATGCCCTTTACTTTGAAAAATTCACCAATAACTTTGGTGATAGCAGGGCAGTAGGTGAGGACAATGGTGGCAGTGATAGTCTCCATAGTGGTAAGTACTAGCATCATGGGGTTGTTGTGACATCTCCAGATGCACAAGAATGAGGGAGCTTCAGCTTTACCAAGGGCTGAGTTGACTCTGTTGCAGATTTGGATGTGGGCATCCTCGTCGATGGCAAATTGTTCTTCGATATCAATAATAACTTCACAGTTCGTGGTAGGTAGGATACTGTGGGAGGGGAAGCGGGGAAGTTGGGAGAATATCCTTCTTGGTGACTAGGCTACCTTTCCTCTTCTGTTTTTTTGGAAATGACTTGAGCCCATGTTTGAGCCTCCTGTGCTGGTTGCGGGGCAGGAAGGAAGGTAGAGGTAGTGGTAATCGAATAAAGTTTGCTGAGATCTTTTGCAGTCACTTTTTATTGTTTTGGAATTTCCTTTAGTAACTCAAGGACCTCTAGGGGAGTAGGCAAGGCCTCAGTAATAGGCACTCGCATTTCAGTTATATGTGGGTACAGTTACGACCCTAGAGTAGCCACTATATTAGCAATATCTGTCTAGGTATTAGCTATAGTGGTGAGAGTTGACTGGATGGAAGCCAGCAACTGTTGGATGTCAGGTAGGTCTCTTACAAGGAAAGCAACCAGTCTAGATGTGTTAAAGGTCTTTATAGCCTATGCATCTTGGACATCGCATGCTGTGTAGGTACTGTGTAAGTTGGTGTTATATTCAAGTAAGTAACCGAAGTCAGAGGTAGCAAGGTTGACTTGGATCTCTCTGAACACTGCAACCCTTTGAATAGTTTCAGTAGAGGAAGGGGTGTATTTTCAGGGAGAAAGGGGGTAGAAGTAAAGGGGGTAGGTGGAGGTGGGGAGGAGGTAGGGGTCTTGCAATGAGACATTACTAAAGGATAGAGATAGAAAAGTTCATGATAAGAATTTTTAGTATAAGCGAGGTTTGAAGGTTGCAGAGTGGGATAAGAAGAAAGAGAAGGAATAGAGGACCATATAAGTTTCATTCTCTTATATACCAATCGCCAAGAGAACTGCCTCCCTTCTAGAGCAGTCTCTTTCATACCTGTTTTGTCTACACGACCCTTTCCTGTAGATCATTCAATCTAAATACTTTTTTCCTGACCTCTGCAAGGCTGACAGCTAAACATGAGTGACTATACATTACTGCATAATACTTCATGACTTATAATGCAGAATTCTAAAGAACATCAATAGCAACAGGAATCATAAAGAGAATGCAACAAACAGGAAAGTACATAACTATAGTTCATTATAATTATCTTGTATAAGTGAATACTGCTAATAAAATGCTTGATAATAGTACTTTGACCACTAATTCTTAGAAGTTTTAAAAGTAGTGCAGAGGCTGTGTTATAGCCTATAGAACTAGGGATATGCATAATATTTTATTATATTATTTAAGTAACTTTTGTAAGTATTGCTATTTATATTTAAGAAGATATTATCTCTCAAGTATAGGCTTTATCCACTATTAGCTAGAATGTATTACCTCTATTATATTATATAACATCTGACTAGTAAATAAATGTACATACCTGATACCCCTATGTATACAACTATGTCTGATTTCTTAAATGAATATACATGCCCTACCTATAGAATAGTGACTGTATGAATCCAATTGCTTACCAAATATCTGACTTATTAATGGTGAATATCTCCTGAGATAGATAGCTTGACAAGATCCTACATGTATGAATATATAAGTATTAGTGAGTGAACTCAGATATCTCAACTTATTCTTCTTAACTGAACAAGATCTTCCTACATATGCTTAGGAGGGAGAAAGAATAAAATATAAGTTATAGGGTAGAAGCAAATATATTCTTAAGACTCAAAGCTAGTCTTGAAGCTAAAGAAGGAAGGAAGGAAAAGATATTAAGAGTAGGCAATTTTTTTCCCAAAGAGTTTACATCTACTATTTTCCTATAGTAGGGTATTTACACTTATCTAAAAGCAAGAACATCACTAAGAGTAGTAGATAAGAAAAGGACAAGAAAGAATAGTAGTTCTGGGGATAGGTTTAGGGGTTAGCCTATACCATATTTGACTAAGTTTTAGGGTCTTCATAAAGCAACTGTCTGGTGATCTCATCAGGGTAGAACTTGCTTCATAGCTTATTAGTACTGGAATATTTATAATGGTATTAGTTTATACTTTAGGGGTCTCTATAAAGGCATATGTTCAGTACTACTAAGTAAAATTCAAAATATATGTTTATTTATTGGAAATTAGTATGCATATACCACTGTGTATTAGTTAAGGTACATGTAAGGGTCTTCTTTCTTACTGAGTTTTATGCCTACAATTTCTTCAAATTAATTCTACAGTCTCTCTTAGGTTTACTATTAGATATTCAATCAGGTAATTTATTTTCAAGAAAATGAGAGTATGCAATAATGCTGTCTTATTTTCTATTATATACATTGGTATAGTACACTCATTTAAGGGCAAGGCCATAGTCATATACATAGGAGTGATACTTGCTAAGTGCTATCAAGGTAACCTTTTTATAGCCATTATTGTTACAGTAGGTGTCTTCTTAGATAGTTTAGTAATGAGCAAGTGTCACTCAATAAAAATCAAATTACTGAGTGAACTCAGATGTCGGAAAGGTTATAAGTCTACATGTATAAATACACATTCATAGAAAAGAGCAGAAGAGATAGAACAAAGTTTGAAATAAAGAATGAATATATTCTTAAGGCTCATATCTAGTCTGTAGACTTAAGAGGAAAGGAAAGTAAGAATACAGAAGCAACCAGGAAGAGGGGGGGCAATTTATTTTATTTTATCTTTACAACCCTGAAGGGTTTATTTATAAGAACCTCTGTATGCAGCTATATAAAGCTATAACGTAGGTAGAAGATAGCTGACCTAGTGTCAGTAGCCCAGTCTACAGTAAAGATAAATACAGGTTTATTCCTAAATCCTACTTACTTACATGCAATAAACTATAGATAAGATTGGGCAGAAGGTATAGAGGAGTAGGGGAAAATAAACTCCATAATCAAAATGTGACCAGTGGAAAACCCAGCAATATAGTATGTAAAAACAGAAGAGAGACTTAAGTGAAAAACAAAAGAAAAGCCTAGGAAACCCTTTCCCTTAGACTTGTAATAGTTACATCTATTCTTATAGAGATTTGTTGGTTTAGTAGTGGTCACTGCCTGCTACAACTATGTGAGATGGGGTTGGGGTATTATTGCACTGACTTTTAAGCAAGGTGTGAGCAGTTTTTACAGTTACTTCATACTTAGGAAGCATTAGGCTAGCTACTGATCGCTTAGCCATTGTTGTATGATTTTCCCCCATTACTCACTCACTGGGTATCATATGTACCTCTTATAGGAACTCTGAGAGATTTGATATAGGGCACTTTTCTGATCAGTGTAGGAGGTATCATGAGACTTACTTAAGGGACATGGTATGGCAGTAAGATCCTGTACTGCAATGTCAGTGGATGACATCTCATGTGGGAGGTGAATTTTGAACTAAGGGGGAGAGACAGCAGTACGATCCTATACTGAATTGTCATATATGTTTGTAGGGTGTATGGCCATTGTCATAGCATTTATAGTGGGTGTAGTCTTTTGACCAGCTGAGGGTACCACTGGTGATAGTTTCTGCTCATTATAATGTATGGGGTAGGAAGAGTAGACAGAGTACCCTCAAAACATAGAAGTGACTTTACTTATATTCCCTTTTTAGTTATTTTACATCCTATACCCCAAGTAGGGCATCGCACTAAATAAATAGTATATGACATAACTGAAAACACAGAAGCAACTTTAGTTATATTCCCAATTACTGTTTTTTTACATCCCTTTTCCTCTAGCAGGGATTTACACTTAATTAAAAGCAACAATATAAGTAGAGAAGAAAGGATGATCCTCTACCTACTCGTACCAAAAAGAAGAAGAAAGCTCCTTCACCTACTCATGCTAAAGACCTATGAAATGCATAGGAAAAAGAAAAAGAAAAAAAAGATTAAGAAAGAGAAGGAAAGAAAAGGAAAAGAGACTCATATCTAAGGAATAGAAGAAAAGACCCTATCTATCTGTTCCCTCCTCTTTTTGCTATCACTACTATAGGGGGCTTAGGGGGTGGGTATGGTAGTTTTCTTATGCCTAGCTTCACCAGTTTAGTCTCGAGGTTAGGTTGATCGTAAAGTATTTGTTTGGTTGTATTTTTGCTGATCCAGGGTTTTTAGCGTGTCAGAATTTTGCACTGCTATATGCAGTGTTGTATGCTTTAGCATTCACAGCATACATATATATTCTATTCACAGTTATAGTGAAGGAGGTTCAGGACATATACTTGTCCTATGCAAAACTGAAAGGCTCTTATAGTTGTGTACTTGTCTAGTGTCATATAGGTGTTGCTCTTTTTGTCGATAGTTTTTCCTGCATATTCTTCAAAGGATTTCTAGAGGTGCTCCTTGGTTCTAGTTTGGATAAGTTACCTGGTGATGATGTTTTTACTTGTGGTTCATTTTTCAGCATTGGGTTCAGGTTTCTTCAATATTACTTTAGCCATCTGGTCCGCTTTTGCATTTTCTCCAATGCCTTCATAGGCTGGCACCCAATGAATTATTGTCTGGATGTTTTTGGACATGAGCTATACATTCTATGAGAAGATTTCTTTTGTTATGTGCTGTGTAGGGCTGGGGTATAGGCTTGCCACTGCCATGATTACTGCCTATCTGTCACTATATATAGCTATGGATTCGATATAGTAGGCACTTGCTAGTTTTATTCTGAGTTTGAAGGCTTCGAGTATAGAGTCCAGTTCTCCATTGAATATATGGACTCTACTGCTGAGTATGTTTGATTTGCCTCTGACTTGTTTGTTGTTTAGGTATATGACCACTGCTCCTCTGACTTAGTCATTCTTTATAAGTTTCGAGGTATTAGAGTATAATGCTAATTCATTTCTAGGGTACTACTTGGGGTACTCCTTGAGTATTTCATCTTTGCTCTTTATTTCTATAACTTTTGGTCTGCGCTTGGTGCAGATAGGCTAAGGTCTCGCTAGGGGGGGTAGCTTGTACTTTGAGAGGGTGTAGGTACCATAGTCTTCTTGGATAGTATTGAGAATTGTATCTAGTTGCAGCATATATCTTCTGGAGTGTTAGCCTGTTTCCTCAGCTCTATATGAGGGCACTTTTATAGAGCTAGGTCTGTTTTTATTCCTTTCTGGTAATGGGGAAAGCCTTATATTGTTTAGGTATTATAGGCAGATTGTAAGAAGCCTGCTAGTGTAATTGTACAGATACCTTTTTATTTCAAGTTCTGCTGGCCAGATTCTGGCCTAAAAATATAGAAGCGACTTTACTTATATTCCCTAAGCTAGTTTTGTCTTTCCCATCCCCTCCAGTAGGGTATTTACACTTAACTAAAAACAAGAACATAACAGAAAGGGACAGGATCCCCCTCTACCTACTCATCCCTGGGAACCTAAAAGGAAATCCTCCACCTACTTATACCAATAAAGAAAAATGCAGATGATTACATACATAAGCTATATAGCCAAAAGCAATTGCTAGGTAAACCTTAAAGCAATAAAAGAAACACTGTTATAGCTACGGTACCAAGGCCCATAAACGATAATGAGTTTAGTTATATAAGCACTTCCAGTGAGTATATCCCAGGCCTCACATGAAAGGACCATGTGACAATGGGCTCTGCCTCTGCATGAGTCATATGTAGCACCTCTGTTATGATGAGTCAGGGTCTGACTCACCTGTCATCCTCTAACAAGAGTACCTCACATGATCGGACTAACTTGAGTAAATTCTGCAACTTAGTCACTTGTGGTTAGTATGACTGAAGCTGATTGAGCCAGTAATGGCATCATAATGATCTTCCCCAAGATCAGTGATCTGAGCTCAGACCATAATGCTGATTTCTATTACAACTACTATGAATATCACAATCGTGTCAGATGATTATAGAATGAGTCATGGAGGTTCTAAGGCTTTTGTTCAGGTTCTTTTTCTTATATAATCTCTTATATCATGGATGACTCATTTTTTTGGATGAAAAATGGTATTTGAAGATGGTTGTTGGTTGCTTCATGTTCTTTACTTTCCTTCTCTCTTCAGTCTACAGACTAGCTACGAGCCTTAAGAATATATTCATTCTTAAAAGCCATATCTCTCTCTCTCTCTTCCCTGCAATGTAGCAAAGAGTATTTGTAGATCTAGACTTAGAACACATTTGAGATATCTGAGTTCACTCAGTAACACGTTTCTCTGTTGAGTGGCACTTGCACTTTACTGAGCCTTATCCTGCATGGAAAGACACCTGCCATAACACTGTATTCTTAAGTCATGGCTAGCTACAACACCCCTATGCTAGACTACACTATGGCCCTTGCCCTCTATAATGGTAATACACTCATCAAACTAGGCCAAGCACCCTCAATCACCACTCGCTTGGGGTGAAAATTGCTCGAAACCTCGGTCGAGCTTGATGAAGCTGGGCTAAGATTTGTAGACAGACACTAGTCTCACATTGTCACAAACTTTGTCAAACTAGATGCCGCCTTCTTAGAAGCCAGTGACTTTATAGGACATGAGGCATACCAGGAGATTCATGCTCAACTCCTGGAAGACTTCCAGCAACAAAAGGAGGAAATACAGGGTATCCTCTTCTCCACCATCATGACGTACAAACAGATAGGGAAGAGACTTCCTCCTGTTCTGGTGTCTTTTCCACCAAGAGTTACCAACATTCTCCTAAAGGCTATTAACCTCCTCAAGGAGGAGAGGCAGGAAAACACCTTTTAGGTGACCAAAATCTAGGAACAGATCGAGTTAAAGAAATCCTTCAAGATCAGACAGCTACCAAGTGAGGTGGAAAAATTGAGAAGGGAACTCCAGGTAGCAAGATAACCCACACTACCTGAGGAGGATACCCAGCTCTTGTCAGAGCTCCAAACTGACATCAACTAGTAGAAGGATTCTAATATGGCCCTCAACTTAGACTGCTTCAACCTTCGCAACAAACTCCACTTTGCCGAAAAGGAATTGAAGGTACAGGGCGAAGCAACTAAGTTAATCACCACCCTCAACAAAAGGATTGATGAGTTGGAAGCTGAGTTGAAGGAAGTAAAGGAGTATGCAGCCTACTACCACAACCTCTACAGACAATACAAGAGGCTAGTGGACTCCGCTGTATCTCCAATGTAGTCAGCAAGAGAGAAAATGGTGGACCTTGATGACTCTCCATTGTCCCCAACAATTCCTGACACTGAACCTCTCTATCCCTTACATAGAAGGAGCAAGGTATTCCCTGACTTCACAAAAATAGGGGAACCTGGGCATTCCAGATAGAGGAGAACAACAAAGGTATCTCTTACTCCTCCTCCTCCACTGCCTCCAAGCCCTCCAGGGGAAAAACCCCTTATGAGGAAGGATGTTAAAGAGATCCTGAGAGAGGCACTAGTTAACCTAGTGCCACCTCAGCCTCCTACTCCTCATAGACCTGAGGTAACCCCTGCGCTACTAGCACCACAACCTTACTAGCCCCAAACCTTTAAGGGGCCAAAGTTACCCACAACAGACAAATTTTTTGGAAAGGCAGACGATATTTTCAAGTTCCAGCTTCAGTTGGAAACATACTTTATCCTCTAGCCCCAGTCCTTCCCCACTGACATCATCAAAATCTAGTTTGCCTCAATGTTACTGACAGGCAATGCCCTCAGTTAGTGGAGGATCAATTATACCCAGTGGACCTCCCCGAATACTAGATGGGAACATTTCGTGGAAGTAATTAGGACCAACTTCAGAGCCTATACCCTTTAACCTAGCTACATCACCAAGCTGATGAAGGCGAAGCACATGGGGCCAATTCTAGAGTTTATTATTTACATGAGAACTATCAACACTAGGTGCATGTAGAAAAAGGGCTACCTGAAGGACTGGGTAAACCAGGGACTTCACCCCAAGCTCCATGAAGTAATGGTAACAAGCTACTCCTGCACCTACCAAATAACAGCAGAGTGGTTTGACCAGGTCATCACAGTTGGTCAACAAATGGAGGAAGCTGCCAAGGCCTTGGGCAAGAACCCTTGGCCATCCTAAACTGATACAGTAGTAGCCCTGAGCAAACAAGATAAGGGCAGGTCTGTGAAACGAAAGGGCAGAGTGGAGAAAGTGGACAAACCCAAGTTAGATCAAAAGCTGAACCCTATAAAGCTCCCTTACCTCTTAGGAGCTGACCTGAAGTGGGATAAGGATAACAAGGCCTGCTAGAAATGTACCAGAACTAGGTACAAGGCAAGGGATTATTTCACCTTCAAAAAGGCTAAGATCCCCTCTTCCAGACAGCACTCAACAAAAAGGAAGAGGGATGACAAAGATGAAGACAAGTCTGAAACCTATAAGAAGACAAAAACTGAGGCAGCAGGAAGGGTGGTGGAACTGTCAGATACTTGGGTAGATGGTGATATTCTGATGGTTTGAAGAGCTACAACTCAACGACCCATTTCCTTTGTTGTTTCCTTTGTTGAAGAAGTGACTCAGAAAGGATGTACCCTAGCAAAGAATATTTCCTAAATAGGAGATGGTGTTCCAGGGATTTTCTTAGCCCTGGTTCTTGGTGAGTGGGGCGCCAGTTATGTGGCTTGTATTACTAGTGATGATTGATGACCTCTTGATTCACGATCACGATACCTATGATGCATGAATTCCCTTTGTTTTAGACTGTAAAAGTATCTTCATAGATCTTAGTATTTGATGTCTAATGTTTTGTTTTTCTTTACCTCTTTTGCCTGCCTAAGGATGGCCTTAAGGTTGAAATACGTGGGTCGTACAGTAGTGCTGACATTCTTTACCATTCATCTTTAATTGTTACAATTTTCTACCTCATACTGCAACACTCTACACACACAGGTACTTTGACATCCGGCCACGATGTTCCCCAGAGATATCAGGGATCCTCTTCACAGAAACACCATGATGACTATTGCCTCTAAAACTAAAGGCCCTAAATAGGGGAAATGCTTCAAGGTTGCAATGACACTTTGCTGGCACCCCTCTGTCAATCATGAAATCATTACCTACTTGGTTACCGCCACTGGTAAACTCGACAATGGCACTACACGAGCACTAATCTCAGATAGGCTCCAAGTTCACAAATGCAAATGCTAGGTACCTATGAATGTCTACACATACGATGGGACCTATAAGTAAGAATAGTGTTATATGCTAAAGCTTCAGATGCAAATCTAAAATCACAAAGAAAGCGTCATATCCAAAGTATGACCAACGCCCCCCAATGTCGATATCTATCTCCCCGTGAAGTGGTTCCATGATCATGACCTCATGGTTGACTACGATAAGGTATAGTTAGTGGGTTTTTACTCTGACAAGTGCAAACATCATCTTGTCACACCCCATGTCTCTATGGCTTCAGCTTGAGGGATCTTACAAGATGATGACTTCCACACTAACATGGCAGTCGTCGGTGGAGGCTTACTTGGGTTGGTTGACACACTTATTAGTCCAACAGAGACACTGAAATAGTGCTCTGCCATGGCAAGGCTACATTTAGAAGACTCTATAGAGATCTTCCTACAATCCTCGTCTGTTAGCACTTCAGACCAAAATATGTGGGAACAACTTTTCCCTAAAGTCTTCTAGGAGAAGTTAGCATCCCAACTGCCATCTCACCGAGAATGGGACATGAGGTTAGTGATGAAAGAAGGGGCCGAACCCCCCTGGGGACCAATCTACAAGCTTGCAGAAATGGAACTAAAAGTCCTCTAGGAATATATCGATATCATACTCAAGGAAGGGAAAATAAGACCTTCCACATCCCTAGGTAGTGCTCATATCCTCTTTGTCAAGAAAGCTGATGAATCCCTATACCTCTGCATTAACTACCAAGGACTTAACAAGGTCTTCATCCAGAACTGATATCCACTTCCCCTCATAGGCGAGCTTCGTGATAGAATAGGAAAAGCTAAAATCTTTACCATGCTCGACCTGAAGAACAGATATAAACTCATCAGTATTGCCAAAGGGAATGAATTGAAAACTGCATTCTGCACAAGATACAGGCAGTTTGAATACCTCATCATGCCTTTCAGTCTTTGCAATACCATAGCCATATTTCAAGAAATGATGATCACTATCCTCCATGATCTTATGGATGTAGGTGTCATAGTCTACCAAGACGATATCCTTATATACATGGAAACCCAACAGGAATACGATTATCTACTTAAGGAGGTACTCTCTCAGCTGGACAAATATCAGCTGGCCTTGAAACCCTCTAAATGTTACTGGGCAGTAGACAAAGTAAAATTCCTATGGTTTATCATCTTGGCTTAGGGGATCAAAATGGTAAAAGACAAAATCGAAACAGTTCTAGAATGGCCTACTCTGAAAACAGTTACAGATGTCAGATCCTTCCTAAGGTTCACAAACTTTTACTGAGTCTCTATCAAAAACTTCTTGAGACTAGTGGCACCTCTTACAGATCTCACCAAGAATGACACCTATTGGAAATGGGGGAAGGCGGTAGATGATGCCTTCTCAGACCTCTCTCATTGTTTCACCTCTGCGCCCATTCCCTCACACTATGACTCCAGCATTCCTCCTTGCAGAAACCGATGGGAGTGGCTTTGCCATAGGAGGAGTTCTGTCCTATTAGTTCCCGGATGGCTCCCTGCATCCTATTGCATACTTTTCCTGCAAGATGCTTCCTCTGGAGCGAAACTATGAAATTTACAATAAGGAAATGCTAGCGGTCTATACTTGTCTCTACAAGGAATTGCAACATTAGTATTAAGGTTCCCTATCCCCTATCTTGGTATTTACAGACCACAAGAACGTGGAGTACTTTGCCACAACTAGAATTTTGTTGTGTAGGCAGGTAAGGTAGATGGAGAAATTGGGGACAATTGACTACAAAATCGTGTACAGGCTAGGTACTAAGAATACCAAGGCCGACGCACTATCGAGATGTGGAGACCATGTCCCTATAGAGGGGGCACCAGAGTGTGAACTCCTTTTCTTCATACCTGGGCAATACATTGTGGCATCTGAAAGGGTCGCCCTCAACAGACACCTGGAATTTATGGAGGATCTTCACTACACTCTGGTGTCTCACCTAGAAACCCAGGAACTTGTCAACAAGCTTCTGTCAGGCTATGGAATTTCTGACAGTATACTCCTTTATAATAACCTGTGGTGTGTCTCCTCACACCTCCACACTTCGGTGTTGAAGACATGGTATAATCACCCAATGGCTAGCCACATACGCTATGACAAGCGGTATAAGCTCGTTACGAGGGATTTTCAGTGGCCGTCACTACAAAAAGATATAACCGAATATGTTGCAGCATGCCACACCTATTAAATGAACAAGGCCTGATGATATAAGGCATATGGTTAACTTTTGCCCCTAGAGCTCCCACATAGGCCCTGGGACAGTATCTCTATATACTTCATCACTGAACTTCCTCCCTCCGATGGTCATACCCATATATAGCTTATTGTTGACCGCTTCTTGAAAATGGCATACTTCATACCCCTCAGCACCAACATCACCTCGAAGGATTTGGCACACAGCTTTGTCAAAGAGATCTGGAAGTACCATGGCCTCCCAACCAACATCGTCTCTGACCGAGACCCCAAATTTCAAGCTTGGTGGAAGGAAACTATGACTGCCCTGGGTGTGAAATTATCTCTGTCAATAGCAGCATACCCTCACCTAGATGGCTAGATGGAATGACCTAACCAAATCCTTGAGGTATACCTATAGAACTACATCACCTATGACCAGACCAACTGGGCGAATCTCCTACCTCTGGCAGAGTTCTCTTACAACAACTTGATCTCCTCTACCACAAACCAAATACCTTTTTACTCCAACAACAGTTACCATCACTCCCTAGATGTAGTGTCTAAGATTAAAATCTTTAAGGGATCCTATGAACTTGAACACGACTGGAAATACATCCATGCCTGCTTACTCACTATCCAGCAGCGAGTAGTCAAGTGGTATGATGCAAAACACTGGGTCTTTCCCGATCAGACACCTAGATCTCTAGTTCTGCATAAAAAGGACAACCTCCAGAACCTTAAACCCTGGAGAAAGCTTAATGCTAAGTTAGCCAGTGCCTTTGTAGTTATCTCCAAAATTGGACCCTGGGTATACAAACTAAAGCTTCCCTTTAACTGGAAAATCCATCTTGTTTTCCACATCTTGGAACTCGAACCCTATAAAATGTCTCCTTAGTACCCAGCTCTAACAAAACCTATACCAGAACTTGACGATGGGGAAGAGGCCTATTTTGTTGAAGGCATATCGAAGGTTAGCTTCAACCGGCAATGGAAGTGGTTAGAATACTTTATGCACTGGGAAGGCTACCCGCCTGACCAAGGCACTTGGGAACCCATGGATAACCTGTTAGTAAATGGAGAACCAGTATATACATTAGTCAAGTTCTGAAAAGACTACCCTTACGCTGAAGAGAACACCAAGAGACCTAAGGAGGATAGGTCAAAGAAAAAGTAGAGAAGGATTTAGATAGGCAAGTCCCCTTTATCCTTCACACAAGAGGATGACAGTCATAGTCACACAGGCTTAAACTAATTCACTCTCAAGGGATAGGATCCTTACCCAAAGTATTGGGGAAGAATCTGCAACCCTCTTATAGCCAGTCTCTTATTAGGACATTGGTCAAAGGAAATGCAATATGCTAACAGCTATATGTACATGAGGGCACATACCTTTATGAGGGGTGTAGTGTTACAGCCACAGTACCGAGGCCTATGCATGATAATGAGTTTAGTTATATGAGCAACTTCCAGTGAGTATATCCTATGCCTCATATAAAAGGACCATATGATAAAGGGCTCTGCCTCTGAATGAGTCATATGTGGTGCATTTATTTGAATGAGTCAGGGTATGACTCCCCTATCATCCTCTAACAAGCGTACCTCACATGATCAGACTAACTTGAGTAACTCCTGCTACTTAGTCACTCGCGGTTGGTATGACTCAAGCTGAGCAAGCCAGTAATTATATGATGATAATCTTACCTGAGATCAGTGATCCGAGCATAGACCATAATCCTGATCATTTCCGTTATGACTCCTATGAATGTTACAATCACATCAGATTATTATAGAATGAGTCATGGAGGTTCTAAGGCTTTGTTTAGGTTCTATTTCTTATGTAATCTCTTATATCATGGATGACTTATTTCTTTGGATGCAAAAGGGTATTTAAAGACAGTTGGTGGTGACTTCATGTTCTTTGACGAACTCGAGGCCATCACCATATGCAACGCAATTGCTACGGCCCCAGCCAAAGCAGGCCCCACCGAAGTCGACATTGCTCTTTCCGATTATATCAAAAAACTACGGTCGGAAACATCCAAAACTGCGAAAGCGGTGAAGAAGATTTCTTCTTCCCTCTCCACACCCCCCACTCATACTGTGCCACTTGTGGCATCCCCTGCCGCTGCTGACAACACCTGGGCTCAGGTGGTGAAGAAAAACAAAGGCAAAGCCTTGGCTGCGCCGATCTTGACTGCTACTACCCCTGCTGCCCTGAAGTACCCAACTAAGCGAGAACGGGAAATCATTGTCAATCTCGAGGGAGAAGTCCCAGAGTTCAACCCAATCGCTATTAGAGATGCCATCAACTCTGCCTTAGTGGAGAAGAAAGCACCCTCAGTGTTACAGTTCCAAGGTACCACGGACTTGCGCGATGATAGACTAGTACCTAGAATGCACCCAGTAAGTGTTATACCCATCACAGCTACCAGGCCCTGCCTGACTCGTGTGGCTCTGCCTTATTGGACTTACATAAGTACGGCTCTGGTGCAGTGGCGCAGTCTGACAAACTAGCCACAATACCCATCCGGAACATGTGATCGGAATACCGGCACGTCGCGCAAGGACTTAGTCACCCTTGTGGAATGGGTGGCCTGACCGATCGAGCCAGTCATCGCAAGAGGACATGACACGTCAGAGGTCATGGCGATCCATTGCTCATACATTGCTAATCTTTGCCTGTTCCGTGATCCGGACTCTTCTAGGCTATGCAAGAAT
>JABYPW010000282.1:0-30314 GCA_016880775.1 Phymatotrichopsis omnivora | reverse complement strand
ACAAAAAAAAAAAAAAAAAAAAAAAAAAAAATAACATGCACTCCCCTTCACGATAAATTCAGCAGTCTAAAATACAAACCACAAGCCGGCCATGCCAGAATGATGAGTTCCGCATAATGGTCAAACTTCGCCAGCGCTATGCCAGGGTTATAAGCCAGCGTCCCCATCTCCAATGTGCCCCTGCCGCCTCGCCTTCTGGAGCTGCTTAAACCTTCCTTGTTTTCAATAGTTACCCCAGCTGAATATATTCCCGCTATCATTGATCAACTTGAGCTTTGGTTTTTCACCTATGCATGAGCTGCCTCCACCCTGCCCCTGCCTCTGCTTGCCACCTCTGTCTTCCACCATCCTAAAACAAAAAAATGAAAAAAACTTGTCAGAAGCCCTTCTCTGTCATTCCCCAGTGGGACCTAGCAGCCTGGGTAGATATGGCTACCTCTGACTTCATTCATGGCCTCCATTATGTCAGTATCTACATCCTTATAGCCAACACCCTTGACTGGTTTGTCATAATGTACAGCCTATCTCTACCCCTCCTTTGAGTGTAGCTGACTTATGTTACTCTAGTGGCATGGTAGCCATTACCTGCTCCATTTCCTACTAGTCAAAGCATAACATCTACCCCTTCTCCCCATTGACCCTATCATTTCCTTCCCTTTCTAAGCCCATACCAAATTCACCTTAATTGTAACACTAACCCTCTCCCAAGTCATGAAAAGTAATCCAGTAGATAGCTGGAAAATGGAAATTGTACACACTTATTATAGCCTGGTTAGTTTGGCTATTGCTATTGCTGTTACTATATTGATTACCAATACCTTGAATAACTTAATTATAAGCCTATACTAGATATGCTTAGCTAGTACAATGTAGAAGAGACACTTCTGGAGAAATTTGAGTACTAGAATAGACTGCTTGTTAGATAGGGTATTTCTAGGATATTGTATATCTAGAAGCACTAGGGCCTAGATGAGGGTAATCTGTAATAAAGGTTAAGGAGCATTTCTAGTAGCTATTCTAATAGTAAGTTTTACTGAATATCCTAATCCCTATAATATATTTGTATGGTACTATCTATAAGGTTAGCAAATAGAAGATTCTAATGCCAATGAAGATTTACAGTATCCTTCTCTAACCTCACATACCTAACTGTGACAGATAACCCT
This sequence comes from Phymatotrichopsis omnivora, assembly GCA_016880775.1. NCBI lineage: Eukaryota > Fungi > Ascomycota > Pezizomycetes > Pezizales > Rhizinaceae > Phymatotrichopsis > Phymatotrichopsis omnivora. Next base: position 29,148 of record JABYPW010000282.1, on the reverse strand, counting down.
ATGTAAATGTAAAGTCTTAGTAAAGGATACTTCAGGCATGCTTCGCAAATGTTACTGAGTGAACTCAGATATCCTAGCTAAATGAAAGCTCAACTGGAAAATATTCTTTCCTACAAGTTCAGGGTAGCTTTAAGAGTGAAGACAGAAAAGACATATATATTCTTTAATGCTTGAAGATAACTCAAAGGCTTTTATAATAGTGATCACATAGCTAAAGAAGGAAGGAAGAAAAAGACAAAGAGCCATAAAGGTGAGTGCTTAAATACAACTCCTTTACCCAACATAACAAAGAGATGATAAAGGAAATAGAAACACAAAGAACTATTTCACAATCTAGACAATCCTTTAATTCCTATTTGCCAAAACCTGTAGAAGGATCTAGAAAAGGTAGGATGCAATTAGTACTCGATTTGACTATGATTACCTGATACTCTCTCAGGCCTCACTCCTGATTAGTAATAGTCTCTCATAATATGAGTCTGATTGCCTGACTATGACCTCATAGCTAACTAGGCCACTGTCATGTCATCCTGATAGCTAATTATATTGTAACTGTAGGGCTGACTTCCTATTCCTAGTCAGGGTTAATAGTAAAGCTACATCATGCTACACCATGCTATAATGTGTAATGAACCATGGTCATGTACTTTCTTACTTGTCGTATTCTCTTTGTGTTTCCTATTGTCAGTGATGTTCTTTGGAATTCTGCATTAAGAATCATGAATTATCACTCAATCATCTACGGTCACTCATGTTTAGCTATCTACCTTGCGGAAGTCATGGGAACAGTATCTAGATTGAATGATATATGGAAAAGGGTTATGAGGAAAAAATAGGAGGGGCGAGGAAGCAAGGGCCTAGTTAATCAATACTGGTGCTCTTTCCCATTGCCCTAGAATAAAGCGCTAAGTAGTAGTAGGTACTAATAAGTGTGATGGTGGTGGAGGGAACTAGGACTTGTCTCTAAGGGGTCTACTTGGGTACCAACGAAAGACAGCATATCTGGCACAAACCTTTACGGTTCAAGTACCCTGGTAGTTCTGAGGAAGGTAATCAACGGTTTAACCTGAGGTCGGCATAGGCTAGTCCACGGACTCCTCAGCCTGTTGCCATGTCCACCCCCATACCTTTTGGTATGCTCAGGTGTTCACACTTGAACCTAAAAGGTAGTTCACCTTAAACCCAAAATGGGAGCCTACGAACCTAGTCATATCCTCTTAATTGAGTGGCGACGTCCCGGTTCCTGGCATTTAAATCGCTTGGGGAAAGTAGATAAGGACAAAACAGGTTTTACAGAGACTGCTATAGAAGGGAGGCAGTGCTCTTGGCAATTGGTATAAAAGAGAAGGAAATCTCATGGTCTTATATCTTTTCCTTCTCTCTTCTCTACACAGTATCTTAAGTATACACATTAGAAATCAAGAGTTATTCCCACAAACCTTCAGCACATTATTGCCTTGCTGAATGCATACTTCTTAAGTCCTCTAAATAGTTGTGTATCTTCTTCCATCCTGATTACACCCAAACCCCAATACAGACTGAGTATCACTTGTGTCGCTGAAAGAGTTGTCCTTTACACTATACTACGTCATACAGATATTACCATTGAAGAAGATACATAATATTTCATGTGACATTGGATGTCATCCCCAGTCAACTAGAACTTCCAAGGAGAGGCACCCCAGTTCACTATTGAGGAAATCACCAAGTTGCTACAAGATAAGAATTTGCTTCCTCTAGAAAAGCCTAAAGGCCTTCAAATCCTACCCCCAAGAAGAGGAATCACAGAGTCCATTTTAACCTAGAAGTTTATGCTATGCCAGCACAGAGACAAGCATCACTAAATGTATTTTGTAAGAGATTGGCAAAAGCTCAGAAAGTTTGGTGCAGCATCTACCATTGCAAAGTTAACCCTATTGACCACCACTTATGCTGCAAGACTAGGAAGCAACAAGAGCTTAAGAAGGCAAGGAGGCTACAGTGGAAAAAGGGTTTCTGTATCCGAAACTATGACAGGCAGATCCACAGATTCTTCTGGAGAGACTATTGCTGCAATGACCATTAGGACAACAGAATCTATTTTAACCACTAAGTACTAGATACTACAAGTAGTAACAGTCACCCTAGACCCAGGAAAAGCACTAGTGTTACGCTTGTGCCTCTGGTCAGGTACCAATGCTATGACAGCAAGTTTTCTACTAGATTAGGAATTAGAGGATGCCACCCTCAAATTCCTGGAACATCTTAGGAAATCTAAGTTTGACAACCTTGCAGTTGAAGTCACTATTTTCCTAGACACAGCTAGTATACCAGGAGAGCAAAGATAACATTATTCTATATCTGTACGAGGATGATCTTATCATGCTACATCTGAACCACCCTATCACCCCAGTTTAGCTTGACAAACTCAGAATCCTTATACTCGCTATCTATTACGGCAGGTGTCTTCAGGTATGGAAATATCTCAGTAAAGTGCAAGTGCCACTTAACAAAGAAACGTATTACTGAATAAACTCAGATGTCTCAACGTGTTCCAAGTCTAGATCTACAAATACACTTTCCTACGTCATAGAGAAGAGAGAAGTAAAGTTCAAGAGTAAGAACGAATATATTCTTAAGGCTTGTAGCTAGTCTGTAGACTGAAGAGAGAAGGAAAGGAAAGAATAAGAAGTGACTAGGGGGGGGGGGAGGTTATTCATTAAAAAACAATCCGTCCTTAAATACCATTCCATCTAAAGAAATGAGTCATCTATGATAAAGGAGATTACATAAGAAAATAGAACCTGAAAGAATGCCTTACAAATCCCATGACTCATTCTATCATCATATGACGTGATTGTAACATTCTTAGGAGTCATAATGGAAATGATCAGCATTGCGGTCTGAGCTCTGATCGCTGATCTCGGGCAAGATCATCATCATGTGATTACTGGCTCGATCAGCTTAAGTCATACCAACCGCAAGTGACTAAGTCATGGGAGTTACTCAAGTTAGTCCGATCATGTGAGGTATGCTTGAGAGAGGATGATGGGTGAGTCAGACCCTGACTCATCTTCATCAGAGGTGCCACATATGACTCATCCAGAGGCAGAGCCCTTTGTCACATGGTCCTTTCACATGGTACAGGGGTATACTCACTGGAAGTTGCTCATCTAACTAAACTCATTATCGCATGTGGGCCTTGGTACTATGGCTGTAACACTATCATAGACCCTAGTATTGATGAGTTCCTAGCAGCAAAAAGGGTATAGGCATTAGTCAATGTCTACCAAGGAAAAGCTTCCAGACCTACCTAAAGATCCAGAAGAAGCGTACCCTCTCCCAGGCCTAGAGGAGCTACAGTTCTAGTAAGATATCTACAACCTCAATAAGGCCTAAGCTATCCCACAGTACCAAAGGATCAGAAACTGGATCAGGGAATACTACAATTCTAGTGTTGACAAAGAATAAGAAGTTGAGGACATAAGACAGCAGCAAGTTCCAGATCAGCAAAAAATCGAAAGCCTCAAAAGGGAATGTGTACCTGAAAGTGAATAACTTGAAAATCTGAGACAAGAATGGATTACACTCCTGCTAAGGATCGATACCCTACAACAAGAACTAGAAGAGGAGTAATAATAAACATGAGAAATACCTAAGCTAGCAAAGGTTAATGACCCTAAGGCATTCAATGGAAAGGATTGCACCCAACTATACATATTCATCACTAGGTACATGGACACCTTTGAGATCAATGAGGATAGATTTGAAGATAAGGGCTACAAGATCAAGTCAGTAGCATCATTTCTGAATTGACCAGTACAAAAGTGGTATATCGCCAGAAGGCTAAAGCTCTCCAAGAATAGGAAAGCACTTAAGGAAATATGGTTAGGCTTTGAAGAAGCCCTGAGGAAGGTATATGATAATCTATATAAGGATAATACTGCTCACTAGCAGTTGGAAAACCTCAGACAGAAGGGGAATGTGTTTGAGTATTGTGCAGACTTTGATGGTCTTGCATTCAATGCTAATCTACCTGAAGATGACAGGATGAAGATACTCCTATTCAAGAAAGGACTGGAATAAAAAATCTATAAAGCCCTGGCCCACCAGTTAGATCTCCCTAAGACATACTCAGAGTTTACACAACTGTGCATCCAGTTAGAAAGTCAGCTTGAGTCAATCCCAAAAAAGGAAGAGAAACCTACCAGCAAGCCCTAAGAGGAACAGTGGAAGCTAGGCTTCAAAAAACAGAACAAGTTCACCAACTACCCCTAGAAGGGACAACACCAGGAAAAACAAAAGGTTACTCAGGAAGAGAGGGATTACTGCAAGAACAAAGGCTTGTGTTTTAATTGTGGAAAAGAGGGACATTATACCAGTAACTATCCAAAGAAGGAAACCAGCAAAGAATCAAAGACCACTAGTGTGAAAGTGGCAACTGTTACAATTCAGTCAGGAAACTCCAAGAGTCAGAACTAGATGGTGGTCTAGCTCTGAGGAAACCATAGGGGAAAAGCCTTACATAAAAAGCTGCTAGAACAAAAAAGTAAGAAATGTATGCAGAAGGAGAACATTTGATAGTCCAAGCAACATTGAATAACACTATAGAGTATTATGCTGTATTGGATACAGGGGCAACCAGTTTCACATTTATGGATGAAACATTTACATAAAGAAACAGTTTCACTATGTCAAAGTTAGAGTCTCTAAGGACCTTGACAGTTTTTGATGGAAGATAAGCAAGTAGCCAAAAAATCACCAAGGTCACCAAATTAGAAATCTAGGTTATGTTATGAACACTGGTAGTGGTCAGCATCAAGGTACCTGGACAATACACTATGATGGAGGTTACAATTAGATTGTCAACATGCGAGTATACCGTCTCTACCCTTCACCATTGTGTTAAGCGCTCTGGAGATGATCCTCTATCACATGACCTATGGCATGGCATGGTATGGTGTAGCTTTACCAGTAGCTCTAACTAAGCCCAGGAAGTCAGCCCTATAGGTTCTACATGATCAGCTATTGGCATGGTGTGACATTACCCTAGTCAGCTATGAGGTCATGACTGGGCGATCAGACTCGTATTACGAGAGACTATCATAAATCGGGAGCAAGGTCTAAGAGAGTAATAGGTAATCATAGTCAAATCTAGTACTAATCACATCCTGTCCTTTCTAGACTCTTCTATAGGTTTTAGCAATTAGGAAACAGGAGATGGTATAGAATGTGAAAGGGTTCTCTTTGTCTCCATTTCATTTGTCATCTCTTTGTCAGCTCAGGTGAAGGATGGATATATAAGCGTACAGTTGTTCTTGTCTTCTATTTTGGGGCAAGGATGGTCTAGTGGTATGGCTGTCCTGGTGTCGTTGTGCGGTAACGCGCAATGTCGTGGGTTCAAATCCCGCTCGTCCCATTCCATACCACGAATTACCGGTTGGTCGCGGGTTTTGTAGCGTAAGCGAGTTTTCCCCGACCATGCAGGGTTGCCTAATTACTGGTTCAGTCCCTGTAAGCGAATGCGACTGATGATCACAATGGCCGTATGAAGGGTTACCCTGATGGTGCTTAGCGATGTATCGCTCCCTCTCTTAGTTAGGCCATTCGATTAAGTTCGCAAATAGTGCCACCCGCTAGAGAGTGTGACCAAAGGAAAAGAGTATCCTTGTCTTCTATTTTGGGGTGAGGATGGTCTAGTGGTATAGCTGTCCTAGTGTCATTATACAGTAACACGCAATGTCGTGGGTTCAAATCCCACTCGTCCCATCCCATACCACGAATTTCCGGTCGGTCGCGGGTTTTGTAGCGTAAGCGAGTTTTCCCCAACTGTGCAAGGTTGCCTAATTACTAGTTCAGTCCTTGTAAGCGAATGCGACTGATGATCACAATGGCCGTATGAAGGGTTACCCTGACAGCGCTTAGCGATGTATCGCTCTCTCTCTTACTTAGGCCATTCGATTAAGTTCGCAAATAGTGCCGCCCGCTAGAGAGTGTGACCAAAGGAAAAGAGTATCCTTGTCTTCTATTTCTTCCTTCCTTCCTTCTTTAGTACATAGCTTCTTGTTTTCTCTAAGATCACCATTGTAAGAGCCTTTAAGTTATCTTCGAGCCTTAAAGAATATATTCGTCTTTCTTGTCTTCCACTTGAAGTCCACCTTATTGTCATAGGAAAGATATCTTCCAGTTGAGCTATCATTTAGCTGAGATATATGAGTTCACTCATTAATGTTTGCAAAGCATGCTTAAGATATCTTTACTGAGTCATATACGATCCATATAGGGTGATCTATTACACTATATTCTTTAAAGAAGATTGCTTCTTCCTCTTCCGACATTCCGATACCTGATACATCCTCTCTCGCTCTTGTTATAGGCACAGAGCTCACCAACCTCTCAGCCTAAACAGTTTAGACCACACGATCTTCTACCTCTAATGTGTCTAGGTATGAGGAGGCCACCATTGACCTCAAGCTATTGGGGTTGCAATATGCCAACAAGCATCAGAATGTGGTGATAGATAACTATATCACCATGATGCAAGCACTCCATCAGGTGAGGGCTTTTCTGGGGAAGAGCCTTTTAAGCGGGCACTTCAGAGTTATGAGGAGGAGTTTCAAAAGCAGTGTGATGATTTGGTAGCCATTGTCTATACCACCATTATCATCCATCGCCAAATTCAGAACAACCCTCCATAAGATTTCCATTACTCTCCCCCCTTCCATAACAAGTTTGCTCCTGTCTGCTGTTGAGCAGATCTAGAAGGAGCATGCCTCTTTCAATCAAAGGGAAACAGATTACACCAAAACTCTGAACCAGGCCCATCAGAGTGTAGTCGAGGAGCTCAATTGCAAAATCAATGAGCTCTGTCATCAGTTGGTAGACCAGGCTCTGCAGTTGCTGGCCTCCCTAAATAAGCAAATAGCCAACTTAACAGCATCCATGGCAGAAGCTAAGGCTAGGGTTGAAGTCCTAGAGTAACATGAGGTCCCACTCTATGCTAGTGATGCAGAACACCAGGTTCTGCAGCTGAAGGCTGCCAACAAGGCTGTGTTAGCTAGGTCTACCTTAAGGAAGAAAGATGTAGTCGAGCTTAAGGAAGACCTGATGAAGGCCAATGATGATGCCAAGATGTGGAAGGACTTTTACTATCAGGACAAGGAGCACTTTGGGTCCATAGTCTCCCCTCTGGTATCCCAAAATGCAGATAAGGTTATCAACCTTGATGATGGAGCAACCTACATCTCCACTCCTCCACTACGACCAAGAGGGTCCCGTCTTAGTCTGCCTTCCTTTTGTCTACCTTCCTGACCTATCTCCCCTACTCCTTCTGTAACTCCTTCCTATTTTACCTTCGCAGGACCTTCTCAGGGAAGGGGTCTGACCTCCTTTCCCTCCTTTGTACCTGTGCCCTGAGAAACCTCTCCTGGTTCCCTTTAGGAGAGTGAAGTTGTCTGGATAGTGTAGGAGGCCCTCTGACAAACTGCCCCACTAGCTCCTCCCTCCAACTGCTTTACTCCTGCCCTGCCTCCTATGGTCCTGGCCTCTTTCAAGGGTCCTAATCCTGCTGACCTGGAGAAGTTTTCGGGGAAGGTAGAGGACATAAGGAAGTTCATCAAACAGTGCGAGAACTACTTTACCCTCCAACCCCATGCCTTCCCCCATGATTATATCAAAATCAGGTTCGCATCAACCTATATGGTTGGATCTGCTTCTCTCTAGTGGAGGGCTAATGCCCACCGCTGGACCCAGCCAACCACCATATAGGATGACTTCACCGTGGTAGTGAAGACTTATTTCAGGGCCTTTGCTACTAAACCCTAGGCAATTAGGGAGATCATCAATGCCTATCAAACTAAAGGCATCCTCTCCTACCTCACCCACATGGAGGCATTGAACCAGGTTGCTCAGCACGACTAAGAAACCTTTAAGTTCGGGGTTAAGAGGGGCCTGAAGGGAGATCTCCATCTGGCAATGGCTGCCCAGATGACTCATAACACACCTACTGCAGAATAGATGTCTAGGATCATCCAAGTAGCCCTAGTAATGGAGGATGCCTGTGTGGCCATCCAGGACTCCTAGAAGGGACATTCAACCAAGCCATCTACCTCCTAGGCTACCCCTTCTTCCAAGCTGAAAAAGACCCAGGACAAGCATCCCTTGGGGTCTTCTTCCTACGATAAAGGGAAGCTTTCTCAACTTATTGAGGAAGAGAATGAGTAAGCTAAGAAGAACAAAGGCTGCCTACGCTGCTTGTCTAAACACTACAGTGTTAAGGACTGTTACTCAACGAGGAAGTTCGAAATCTCAGCTCCCAAGATTGCCTTGACATCTACCAAGAGGAAGGCCAATGATGATAGGAACTCCTCCTCTTTGAAGCTGTAAAAGACCTCTATAGCTAGAGTAGTCAATCTCCTGGATGACTAGAAGGATAAGGACAATATCCCTATGGTATAAGTGTCCTCTCCTATAGCATCCTACGCCACCTTTCCTTGAAGTTTTTCCTTTGTTCCCTTTAAGACCTAGTTGGTTTGGAGTACTGGTTTATTGTACACAAAATTTCCTTAAAGTCTATTAATTAAAATTTCCTTTGTGCTTTTCATTACTAAGGAGCTGGTGTTTGGAACTATTGTTCTATTCTCTGTAGGTGGGCCTACCAGCATTGAGGCTAATGTAATTCATAATACCCATGAGTGATGTGTTATGACCTAATATCCCTTATGACTGTTATGATACCCTCATGTATTATTTTCCTTCTTTTCTTATAGGCATTGATTAGAGGTTGTATTTCTTTTTCTTTTGTAAGTTCTGGCTGAGGAGGACCCATTCTGGGTCAAAATGCGGTGGCTGTATAATAGACCACCATTCTTTATGAAGTTATCCAGTTTTCAGTTCTGCCACTACTGCTTTTCCAACTCCTACATTTTGGAACAACTTCCTTGTAGATAAGACATATAGTGAGCTCTAGCCATGAGTTTCCTAGGAGAGATCAGGGAATGTATTCACTGCCACCACTATGTCAACCATCATTTCCTCCAAAGAAGGCCCTACCCAGGAGGTGTATTACAGTTCCAGTCACTTTGTGCTGGAAAACCCATTCAGTTGAGGGTCCCTAAGTACATGTGATTACAGCTATAGCCAAGTTGGATAAGGGAGCTATAGGTGCTTACATCTCTGATCCACTCCCTGTCCATAAGAAGAAGCAGTCCCAGGTAGTCAATGTCTTTGCTTACGATGGTTCCTCTAGACAAGAGTGGTATTATACTCCTAAACTCCAAATGCAGGTCCTCAACCATCGTGAACTTATAGATATCAACATTAGCCCTATACCTCTAGATGTGGACATATATCTTCATGTTAAGTGGTTTCAAGATCATGAACCACAGGTCAATTATGACCAGGCTGTTCTCGTGGGATTCCCCTCCTCTAAATTCAAGAACCATCTCATGATACCAACAGTCCAGATAGCCTTGGCATTTGAATTGCTTAATGATAACAACTTCTATACCAACTCCGAAGCTGTCAGTAGTGTGCTGTTATAGTAGGTGGACACCCTAGCCAATGAAGGAGTTGTCCGTCGTTAGTGCGCCGCCATGACTAGGGCTCCAGTTAGCGAATTTGCTGAGCTCTTCATGTAGTCTTCTATCTCCTCAACCTGTGAAGGTGATAAGTAGGAGTAAATCTATCCTACTGGCTTCTCTGAATACCTTGCCTCTTCACTCCCTCCCCATCAGGAATGGGATTGCAAAATTGAGTTGAAGGAAGGAATGACTCCTCCCTAGGGCCTACTTTACCAACTATCTAAGACTGAGCTCTAGGCCCTGCATGAGTACCTTGATCAGATGATTAAGGAGGGAAAGATTAGGCCCTCTAAGTCTCCTGTAGGTGCTCTCATCCTGTTTATAAAGAAGGCTAATGGCTCTCTCCACCTTTGTGTTGACTACTAGGGTCTAAATAAGATCATTATTCAGAACCGCTTTCCTCTGCCCCTTATGGGTGAACTTCAAGACAAGATCAGCAATGCGAAATGGTTCACCAAGCTTGACCTGAAAAACAGCTATAACCTCATTCGCATCGCTGAGGGTGATGAGTGGAAAACTTCTTTTTGCACTCGTTACAGCTAGTATGAGTATTTGGTGATGCCATTTGGTCTCTGCAATGCCCCTGCTGTCTTCCAGGAAATTATGACCATGATCTTTTGTAACCTCCTAGATCTCGGTATCCTCATCTACCAGGATGATATCCTGATCTATGCAGCTACCAAGGAAGAACATGACCACCTTGTACATGAAGTCCTCAAGCGCCTTGACAAGCACAAGCTGGCCCTCAAGCCTGCCAAGTGCGTCTGGGCAGTCCATGAGGTGGAATTCCTTAGGTTCATCATCTCTGACAAGGGTATTACCATTTTGGAGGATAGAATTCAAGCCATTCAAGACTGGCTAACTCCCACTACAATTTGAGATGTATGTTCTTTTCTAGGCCTAGCAAATTTTTCCGAGTTTTCATCCAGGGATTCTCGAACATCGCCATACCCCTGATAAACCTCACTAAGAAAGACCAGCCCTAGACCTATAGGTCTTAGCAGCAGTCTCCCTTTGAGACCCTCAAGGCTCTCTTCACCTCTACACCTATCCTTGTCCATCAAGATTCTCTCGTCCCTCTTCAAGCCAAAACCAATGCCAGTGACTTTACCCTTGGGGGCATGCTGTTACACTAGTTTCCTGATGGCTCTGTTTGCCCATTAGCCTTCCACTCTTGCAAACTTAAACCTGCAGAGTGGAATTACGAGATCTATAGCAAGGAAATGCTTGCAGTGTTCGACTGCCTTTACATATAATGTAGATATTGGTGTGAGGGAATGGCTCATCTAGTGCTAGTGGTAATAGACTATAAGAACCTGGAGTACTTTGCAAGCACTCAGCTCCTTTCTAGGAGACAGGCCTGGTGGATGGAGAACTTAGGCACCATCCATTTCCAGATTGTGTATCAGCCAGGTAAGTCCAATGATGTGGCTGATACTTTGAGTAGATGTAGGGACTATGTTCCTACGGAGGGGGCACCAGAGCTCAGTCTTATTTTTCTCAAGAAAGCACATTATATTGCTGTGATTAAGAAGTCTTACACCTCACTTAGTCCTTTGTTTTACCAAGCCTTGAGAGAAGCTATTGCTACTGACCCTGAATGCCAAAGCATTCTAAACTCGCCACAGGAACCCTACAGTGTTCATGATGGCCTCCCTATGTAGAATGGCCTGTAGTATGTCCCCCCTTCTCTTTGCACTGAGGTTCTCAAGTCCAGGCACAATTACCCTACAGCAAGCTACTTAGGCCAAGAGAAGACCTTTGATCTTATCGATAGAGACTTCTACTGGCCACATCGAAGGCAGGATATAGCCAAGAATATCTCTGCATGTGACTAGTGCCAATGGCATAAAGCTCGCTAAAACAATGCCTATAGGTAACTGCTTCAATTGGAGAAACCCTACAGGCTGTACGAATTGATCTCCATGGACTTTGTGATGGACCTCCCTCCTTCTGACAGCTTTACCCAAGTGTGGGTAATCATTGACGGTTTTTCCAAGATGGCGCATTTCATTCCTCTTGGCCCTAATATCGACTCTACGCACATAGCCAACATCTTTATCCATGAGATTTAGAGACACCATGGCCTTCCTACTAATATTATCTCTGACTGTGATCCCAAGTTCGAAGCCTTTTAGGGTTATGTGATGGAAAATCTTGGGGTTCAATTGTCTAAGAGCACTGCTGCTCACCCCAAGATAGATGGAAAAACTGAACAGCTTAACCAGGTCCTGGAATTTTACCTCTGCACTTATGTCAACTTTGAGTAAACTGACTAGGTTTTCTTTCTTGCCCTAGTAGAGTTCGCATACAATAATGCTAAGTTATCCTCCACTGGGGTGTCCCATTTCTTTGCCAATTTTGGATATCATCCTTCGCTCAATGCTGTCCAAATAGTCTCTGCATACAGGGGAAGTGAGGCTCTAACTCGTGAATAGACCACCATTAGGCAACACCTCTTTGATGCTCAGAAGGAGATGGTTGTATGGTACAACAAGTCTCACCAACCTTTTCCCCAACTTCAACCGGGAGATCGCGTCCTTCTTAAGCAAGATGATATCCCCCCCTCATAACCTTCCTACAAACTAGATGCCATGTTCACAGGCCCCTTCAAGTTGATCAAACCTATAGGACCTCAGGCCTACAAACTCAAACTTCCCTTCTCCTAGAAGATCTACCCTGTTCTCTATATCTGGAATCTGAAACCCTATTATGTCTTAGGACGGTTCCCTACACACCCTCCTCCTACTCCTAAGATTGAGGAGGGAGAGAAATACTTCTTCTTTTCCAAAATTGTAAAAGTACGGAATAATTAGAAAACTAAGCAGGTGGAATATTGGGTCTTGTAGGAAGGATACTCTCGTGATGAGGGGAGTTGGGAACCCTTAAAGTCACTGCTAGTAAATGGCAAACCCATCAATATTCTGGTGACCTTTCAACAGGCCTATCTGAAGGCAGAGCACTAAGCTACTGAGTCAGAGGAGGCTCTACCATGTAAGCGAAGAAGGAGGAATTAAGGTATGTATAGTTGCTCTTTCCTCCATACTTAGTTTCCCTTTAATGCATCGGGGCGACACCATTGTGTCCTAGCACAGTGCCCCATATGGGATGGAGAAAACTATTCACCTGATCTGGTTGCTCTTAGGATAGGTGAAGAATCTGACATAAAGCTAACTCCTATGTGCATGGGGACCATACGCCTTAGAAGGGGCGTAGTGTTATGAATACCGGTAGTAGTCAGCATCAAGGTACCTAGATGATGCGCGATGATGGAGGTTACGCTTAGATTATCAACATATGAGTATGCCATCTCTACCCTTCACCATTGTGTTAAGTACTCTGTAGACGATCCTCTTTCACATGACCTATAATGTGGCGTGGCATGGTGTGGCTTTGCCGGTAGCTCTGACTAAGCCATAGAAGTCAGCCCTATAGGTTCCATATGATCAGCTATCAGCATGGCGCAACATTGGCCTAGTCAGCCATAAGGTCCTGACCAGGTGATTGGACTCGTATTACGAGAGACTATCATAAATCGGGAGTGAGGCCTAAGAGGGTGATAGGCGATCATACTCAAATCTAGTACTAATTGTGTCCTGTCCTTTCTAAACTCTTCTACAGGTTTCAGCAATTATGAATCAGGAGATGGTCTAGAATGTGAAAGGGTTCTCTTTGTTTCCATTTCATATGTCATCTCCTTGTCAGCTCGGGTAAAGGATAGATATATAAGCATGCAGTTATTCTGTCTTGTCTTTCCTTCCTTCCTTCTTTAACATATAGCTTCTTGTCTTCTCTATGATAACCATTGTGAAAGCCTTTGAGTTATCTTTCAGCCTTAAAGAATATATTCATCTTTCTTGTCTTCTATTTGAAGTCTACCTGATCATTATAGGAAAGATATCTTCCAGTTGAACTTTCGTTTAGCTGAGATATCTGAGTTCACTCAGTAACATTTGTGAAGCGTGCCTGAGGTATCTTTACCGAGTTATATATGATCCATATAGGGTGATCCATTACAGGTTAGACCAAGGAAAGAACAAGTGTTGTTCTACATCATGAAGTTAGCAGACTATCCTATCCTGTTAGGATTGCAGTGGCTACAGCACTAACAAGTATAATTGGATTTAAGGAGAAATCAGCTCACCTTCTAGGAAAAGGAGGGGAGAAGGGGAATCAATATTACCACCATTAGAGTGGTACCTTTTGAGAAAATGGCAACAAAGAAAGATAGCAAGCTGTATGCCATTAGTGTTATAGAATCCACTGAGGAAAGGGAGGTACCAGAAAGAATACCGCCTGAGAAATTGGTACCAGAGGAGTACCATTAATATTTACACCTTTTCGATAAAGAAAAATCAGATACTTTACTACAACATCGGAAAATCGATCACAAGATTCCATTGATCGAAGGAGGTGAACTGCCATAGTTACCTACATATGGACTATTAGAGCTATAGCTGTAAGAGCTAAGGAAGTAACTAAAAGAGAACATAGTTAAAGGATTCATCCAGGAGTCACAGTCTCCAGCTGGTGTAACTATATTATTTGTAAAATATAAGAATGGATCACACTGCCTATGTGTAGATTATCGAGGACTCAATAAATTCACATTCAAAAATTGCTATCCATTGCCATTAATCTAGGAAATATTAGAACAGTTGAAAAAAGCAAAGATCTATACTAATTTATATCTAAGACAGGCATACAATTCAGTCAGAATTGCAGAAGGTGAGGAATGGAAGACTGCATTCTGCACCAGGTATAGTCATTATAAGTACAAGGTTATGCCTTTTGGTCTCACAAATACACCAGCAATATTCTAAGTGTTTATCAATAATATCTTAAAAGATCATTTGGACATTTTCTGAGTTGTCTATCTAGATGACACATTGATCTTTTCGAAAAACCTGGAGGAGTATATCAGCCATGTGTAGACAGTTTTAAGAAAACTAGGGGAAAACAAAGTTTACTGCAAACCTGAGAAATGTAAATTCCATGTCACAGAAATGGAATTCCTCAGATATATTATTTCCCCAGAAGGCATCACCATGGATAGCAGGAAGGTAGAAGCGGTACTTGGATAGGAAACACCAAAGTCAGTAAAGGATATTCAGATGTTCATAGGATTCACAAACTTCTACCAAAGATTCATTAAAGGATACTTAAGAGTAGTATCACCATTTACAAAGTTATTAAAAAAGGACCAGAAATTTAAATGGATAAAGGAAGCAAGTACTGCTTTTATAAGTCTCAAAGAAGTATTCACATCAATGCTAACCCTAAGACAATTTGACCCAGAAAAACTGGTTATTGTAGAAACAGATACATTGGATCATATGGTAGCAGGTATCCTTTCCCAGACATTATAGCATAAGGATGGAAAACAAGTTTTGCACCCAGTAGTATACTTCTCCAAGAAGTTCAACCCTACACAATACCAATACCCTGTACATGATAAGGAACTGTTAGCAGTCATTCTCACATTTTTTTTATTTTGGAATAGGAATGGCATATTACATACTCAAAATTCCCAGTTCAAGTGATAACAGATCACAAGAACTTAGAATACTTTATAACCAAGAGAATGTTAAATCACTGTAGTCCCTGGTTCACCTAATCCTTAAGGTAGGCCTTATTGTAAAGAGACACAGTGTTGAGAGTCCTTATGTAGGTGATGAACTTGAGGATCTGTCCTGTGTATTTCACCTTAGTGAGCTTTGTTATATAGCTCAGGAAAAGAGTATAAGCCCTGAAGTTGGATTAGATGGCCTCTAGGAAATCTTCCCACCTAGTAGTTAGGTTGGTCCACTGAGCATGGTTGATTCTCCTCTAGCTGAGGGCAGACCCAGTCAAGAGAGTTGATGTGAACTAGATCTTTACTACATCAGTAGGAAAAGAGTGGTTCTACAAGGTGAAATAGGTTTCCAGTTGCAGCTGGAACTTGAAAATGTCCTCTGCCTTGCCTAAAAAATTGTCCACTGTAGGTGGTTTACACCCCTTAAAAGTCTAGGGCTAAGGTTGTGGCTATGGTAGTGGTAGTAGTGGTGCCTCATTTCTAGGTGGAGCAGGAGGTTAAGGGAGTACTATGTTTCTTAATACTTCCCTCAGGATTTCCTCTATATCTGCCTTAGTAAGGGGTTTTTCCCCTTGCATAGGTCTAGGAGGTAATAGAGGTGGTGTTGGAGACACTGTAACTGTTCTCCTTTACCTTAAAGGTCCTAGTTCCCTAATTCCTTTCACAAAATCAAGTAATCCCCTGCTCCTTCTATACAAGGGAAATGGAGGTTCAGTGTTAGAGACTATGGAACTGGGTGGATAAGTGTCTGTCTCTATAGTTTTCTCCTAGGCAGAGTGCAGCGGGGGGGAGCGCTGAGTCTACCAGCCTCTTGTACTAACTGTAGAGGTCATGGTAGTGTGCTGCATCCTCCCTAGCCTCCTTCAGTTCCTCCTCCAGCTCCTTTACCCTCTTGTAGACAGTGGCTAGGGACTGGTTAACTTCTCCTGTAGCCTTCAACTCCTTGTGAACTGGAGTTGGTTCCTAAGGTTGAAGTTTTCCACATTGAGGGTGGAATTTGAATCCTTCATACATGTGTTATCTATTTGAAGTTCTAGCAAGAACTGGGTATCATCCTCCTAGTTTATGGCCACCTTTGCTGCCTGTAGGTCATTAATGAGAGTAGCATTGTCATTCGAGAGCTTGCCAATAATGAACTAGTTCTCTAACTCGATCTGCTCCCTGATATTTATAGCCTGGAAGGTGTTCTCCTCTTGTGGTTCCTTGAGGAGGTTGATGGCCCTTAAAAGGATCTTCGTTACCCTTGGTGGGAATGATACTAGGACAGGAGGGAGTTTCTTCCTTATCTATTTGTAGGTCATGATGGTGTAGAAGAGAATTCGGTGAATTTCTTCCTTCTGTCACTGGAAGTCTTCCAGGAGTTGGGTTTTGATCTCCTGGTATACTTCATCCCTAAGGAATTTACAAGCTTAGAGGAAAGCATTATCAAGCTCTACGAAGTTGTTGATTATTGAGATTTAGTGCTTATCAACAAACTTCTGGGCTGACTCATCGAGTTTAACCTAGGTCTTGAGTATCTTTTTCCCAGATCTTGTTAAGACTAATGGCGCTTACCCAGGTTTGCTAAGAGTCTTGCCATCATAGAGGGCAAGTCCCGTAGTGAAGTCAGGTATAGGAGTGTCTTCGCTAGCCATGACTTAAGAATATAGTGTTATGGCAGAGGCCTTTGGTACAGTAAGGCTTGGTAAAGTGCAGGTGCCTCTCAACAAAGAAGGTATTACTGAGTAAACTCAGATATCTTAACCATTCTAAGTCTGGATCCACAAACACACTTTCCTACATTTGAAGAAACAAGTGCAGCAAAGTTCTATAGTAAGAACGAATATATTCTTAAGGCTCGTAGCTAGCTGTCAACTGAAGAGAGAAGGAAGGAAAGAACATAGAAGATGATGATAATGATTATTCAGTTTGTATTGTAGTTTGTAACTAGCTCTTCACTAACTAAAAACTACTAGGCTGTCCATATGTAGTCCAAGACTATGGCATATCACCCACTCCTACAGTATACTGAATAACAAAAAGAAAGAAAAAACAATGGAAAAAGTATCAGAAGAAATAAGTGCACGATGTTGTGCCAGTATAGTCAAAAGTGCACCACAAATGGTCCTGTGAAATAGCCCTCCCATCCAATGTTTTAAGCAAGAGGAACCTTACAACAACTAACTATTTGGACTCTTATGGAGAAAATTGTGGAGAGAGGAATAAAAGTAAGAAAAATAGAAAGAGAAAAGAAAATCCTTCTCAAAAAGCCCCAATCTTTTTAGCTAAAGGAAAAAATCATAAAGAAAAGTAAGAGAGATTATATTTGGCCTATGGTGATGGTAACAGCTTCCTCCTTCTGGGCAGTAGCTGGTGCTTTCACTTGGATGAATGCTGGGAAAAAACACAGAAGATGATGATGATGATGATTATTTAGTTTATATTGTAGTTCCTAACTAGCTCTCTACTAATTAAAAACTACCGGGCTGTCTGTATGCAGTTCTAGACTATGGCATATCACCTGCTCCCCCAGTCTACCAAAAAATTATAAGGAAAAACAAAGGAAACGCAATCTAAAAATAAGTACACAATGTTGTACTAATACAGTAAAAACATGCCACATATAGTCCCATGAAATAGCCTTCCTATCCAATGTTCCTAGTGAGGCAAACCTTATAATAACTAGGTACTGGACTCTTATGAAGAAAAAACTATTGAGAGAAAATAAAAGTAGAAAGAAGAGGGAAAAGAGAATCCTCCTTGCTAAGCCCAAACCTTTTGCTAAAGGAAAAAATCAAAGAGAAAAAAGTAAAAGAAATCATACTCTACCCATGGTGATAGAAACAGCTACCTCCTTCTAGGTAGTAGCCAGTGCTTTCGCTTGGATGAATGCTAGGCAGGAGGGGTTCGATGCAGTGTGCTTTCCTTTGCAGTCAGCACATTTTAGGACCGTGTTGTCGCAGAGTCTTCCAATCTTCTTGCATTCATCATGTCTGCAGGTGTGCTTTGAGGTGTGGTATACATTGGTGCATATATTATATCATAGGGGGTTTCAGCAGTGAGCTTGGTGGTGACCAAACTCTTGACAGTTTGTGCAGCATATTATAGAGTTAAAAGGGATGTACTTCTCTACTCATCTTTTACAGGTAAGGATTGTAAGTCCTTGTAGAATGCATTTTTCATTGTCATTGTCAATGACCATGATAACCAGTGAGGATGCCTGCCTACGAGTCTAGTCGCTTTCATGTAGTAGCTACCAGGGAGTTTGTGTAAGGGTGATGCCTTTATTAAAGGGTTTAATTTCCTTTCGGGACATGTCTGCTTCTGTAAGGGTATTAGTATGAGAGTAGGGGATATTATATACCAAGTACTTCTTCCACCTATGATTCTTTTGAACAGAGGCTGTAGGGAATTGTTCCTTGATAATGGCCTCGATTTTGTTGTCATAAGCGAGTACTCCTAAGGTATTGACATCTTCGATAGTAGTGATAATGATAGAGCGTTGATTGTTCTTACAAACAGCAGAGATGCAGAGAGCTGCTGGGTCCTTTACGGATGCTATGGTATTATTAACTGCATCCCTGAGCTTGACAGGGTCAAAGGTGCTAATATTAGAAGCTATGGTGATAATAATTTCACGGTCGCACTTAGTGGGATAGCTTCAGTTGCTAACTTGTACAGAGAGGGGGGGTATTGAGGCTACAGCTTTTCTGTTTCATTTTGAGGCTACCTGTGCCCAAGTTGCCTTGGGTGGTGGTTGCAGGGGTGTTATAGTGCTTGCAGTGGGCACATTAGGGGTGACATTCAGTTTTGCAATCTTTTTGACGTGTTTAGAGGTCTCCTATATCGCTTTTTTGATTTTCTGGAGGGATTCCTCAAGGGTGTTGTTGGTGGTTTCAGAGCACAATGTTTGCCGCATCTTACTTAGGTTTTCATTGAGGGTGGCAATGTGATCGTGTTGGGTATTGTAACCTTCTATGAGGTTGGCAATGGTTTTACTTTAGGTATTCATTAGATCCACCAAAGATCCCAGGGCTTAGGTGATCTTTGGAATGGTATTCACTAGGAAATCTATCGAGAGGGTCCTTTCTAATACAACAGTGGTCTTGTAGTTGACTACATTTGCAAACTCAGTTTACTTTGATAGCTAAAAGGTGATGGGGGAATAATAGGCATTGTGGAGAACCTTCACAAGTCTGGCTGCTTCTTGTTATATGTACTAGGTAGATGATGAAGGGGCAGTGGAAAAAGGGGTAGAGGAGCTGGAGGATATCTCGATAGTTATTTCTCTTTATGTACTGTGTACCAAACCTTATCCAGGTTCCAAAGATTAAAAATTATCGTAACGGTATTCGAGAGTAATAGATGTGAGTGTACTGATTTCAAGAACAAGATACGTGAACTCAAAGAAGTATAAAGAATATAGAAGCAACATATCTTTTATTCCCTAAGCTAGTTTTTTACATCCCATCCCCTCTGGCGGGGTGTTTACACTTAACCAAAAGTAATAATATAACTGAAAGGGACAGGATCCTCCTCCACCTACTCATGCCTGGGAACCCAAAAAGAAATCCTCCACCTACTCGTACTAAAAGAAAAACGCAGACAACTACATACAAAAGCTAACTGGGGAAAAACAATCACAAGGTAAACCTTAAAACAATGAAAGAAAAACCCCCTATGTAGACAACGCAACTGAGCGAAAAAATAAACTCAGTAATACGATCTTTGTTGAGTGGCACTTACAATTTACCAAACCTATCACCTACGAAGACACCTGCTGTAATAGGTATGGTCCTGTATCTTCTTTCCTTTCTTCTTTATGCAGTATCTTCAGTATGTATATCAGGAATAAATATTATTCACACAAACCTTCAGCACATGAAAGTCTTGCTATATATGCACCTCTTGAGTCCTCTAAGGAATTGTGTATCTTCTTCCATCCTGATTTACCCCTAAACCCTAATACTGACTAAGGATCAGTTATATTACTAAAGGAGTTGTCCTTTCCACTCTTCTATACAGTGATGTTAATTACAAAATTTTTATAGCAATACTATAAGGAGTGAATGCAAATTAATTGAGACTTTTTTAGTTAAAGAAATCAATTTATAGTATTAAACAAAGTCCTTGCTACAGGAATTAATAATTTCTCAAAACATCGAAAAATAAAAACTTATTTATTCCACCAATAATCTATGTATTTTTCATAAGGAATATGGTACTGAGATAATTGAGTTTTATGTTGATGACTTATTTTCGTATCTAGAGATGAGAAAATAGTAGTATATGTGTATATATTTCATTTTATTCTTTAATGCCCTAGAGGGGCCTTCTAAAAAGATTATTTACATACAGCCATACTAGCCAAGGTGTCCAAGAAAATCATCTCCTCCAAAAAAGAAAAGTAGCATAAAATAAACTCAATAACTAAAGCAAAAAATTAAGGTTAGGTACATGTTTCTCTACAAAAAATCTATCCAAAATAGAGTCAATATCTAAGAAAATGGTAGTAGAACTCAATAGTTTATATAGAGCTATTTTAAGCTCATACTTTCTAGCATCCCAAAATACCTATTGTCAATAGAAGTTAAATAGTTACTAGAGGTTATTCACCTTTCCCCATAAGTGTATCTCTGAACAATCTTTAAATGATTTGGAATGACTGAGTGTAAACTGGTTACAATGCCAATCAAGGAAGGCATCATTTTGTAAGCCCCGGATAGAGAAAAGGAGGCAGATGAAAAGAAAATATTAGACTTTGATCAGCAGCTTATTATTTGCTGTATGCAGAACAATCTGACATAACATATAGAGTCATTGTGATGTCACAGTTTTTAAGCGACCTAATAAATGACACAACAAGATAGCATTGAGGATACTACAGTACTACAAGGGAACTATTCATAAGAAACCAGATTTCAATACCACCAAGGGTGTAGGCCTAATGGTTTATTCAGATTCATTGTGTGCCAATGCACCAGATTATAAGTCCTCTACTAGATACGTTGTAAGATACAGAAATGCAACAGTATCTTGGTGTACTTGGAACCAGAGAACAATAGCAACGTCAACAACCGAAGCAGAGTACATGGCCTTAAGCGAGGCATGCAAACAAGGGATCAGGATGTCACACCTTCTGAAATCCTTTTGCATCCAAAAGGAACCGATGATGAAATGCGACAACAGAGCAGCGATACAAATAGCCAACAACCCAGTAATGCACCAGAGAACTCGGTATATAAATTTTTGCTATCATTACATAAGTGAGTGCGTGGATACGATGACGAATTGACCATATCTGTACATGAACTAGTACCCAGTGTGGAAGACGGGAGTTAAAGTCTCTATGTGCTCTATAGAGACTTTTTGGTGACTCAAAAATTTTCGACAGGACTGTAAGGCTATGCCCGAGAAACATCTGAGGCGCAATTCGCGGCAAGGCGGCAAAGGACAAAGCCAAGATGCAGGGCCCAAGCGCTAGTATAAACATATCCATGCCCAACGTGCATAAAAACATACATGTACGCAGAAGTCTCATGAATGGCTGTCCACACGAGTATCATGAATATGTTTTCTACTTTTAACTCGAATTCTAACTTGAATTATATTTTTTTGTGTTCCAACTAGATCTATTTTCGGAACTTTCAGGTATAATTTTGTGACATAAGTAAAGAGGCTTAGTGGATTAGTCACAGCGGCGCGTAGAAAAATCAAACGCCCGCCGATTTCGCTTTGCCTCCAACTACATACTACGTTCTTCTCCTTGCCATTAGCTTTGCAACAACGTGGTGTGAATAGCAGTGGATTGCAACCGCTACCTCTCCTTTTTTTCATTTTTATTTTTTTTAACCCTTTCCTATCATCTGTACTCATAATCACATCCCAGGAATCTCAAAGAAAAGGGGGGAAAATGCGGAAAACATTACGGCGATGGTTCGGCAAACACTCTAAATACTCCGCTCCGAGTCCTTCGACCCCCCTCGCTCCTCTAGGCAACGGTAGTGGTAATAGACCGGCCTCCATTCCAGGTTCTCTAGAATCTGCTTCAACCCATACCAGTCAAGCTGCAACTCATTCCACACCCTCCCCAGATATGTATGAGCGACCCGCTTCCGCACAAGGAAGCTCAGCGTCAAGAACTGCAACAGCAGCGACTTCGCAGGATCTACAACAGCATGCATCACCTAGGTACGTCAAAACTATCTTTAATACGTCAAATGAAAAGTCTAACAATCCCTGACTAGTCCCCCAGCCACCGTTGTCGAAGCGACTTCGCCAGAGCAAAGTGTTGCTGTTATTTCTCTAGATCCACAACAATCATTACCTGCGTAAATACCTCCAAATTCTCCTATTCTAAAGTTAATGTTCAGATTTGAGCCTAACCGTGGGTGAATTTAGGCCTATACAAACACCATGGGAAAAGGCCATTGAGAAACTGAAACCGGAGGACCGGAAAGAGTTCAATATTGATGATCCTAATAAGCACAATGCAATTGTCGAGGCCTTGCAAGCAGTTAATAGCAAGCGCCAGGAATGCGAAGACAAAAAATGGTCATATAAGAAAGGGAACGGGGAGGTGGTAGTGCTGAGAGACATAGCGGAAAGACTTTTTACCAACTTGAACAAGTTCGTGAAGATTGGTGATGTTACTGTTCGGAACAGTCCCCAGATGGTGTCCGTAGCATGGTCTGCATTTGGACATCTTTTGCAAGTACGTATTAGCCTATTTGTTACATTTCTCGTTGGAGAACTCACGGTTGTGTGTCGGTTAGGTTGGCTTGAGCGACATAGTCATTATGGGAAATCTCTTATCAGATCTAGAATTTATTTCCCGTATTTTGAGCCGCTGCGCTATATACGAGAAACTCTATGGGAATGACCCTGCATCTGCTCAAAACCTTCTAAACGCGTTACCGGATCTCTACGTATCTATATTGGTATACCTCTCCCATTCTAAGCGCTATTTTGGTAAAAATACTGCCGGTATGGTCTCCCATCAAATTCGCAGTGCTTGAAGAAAACTAACATTTGTTGAAGCGCGTTACATTAATGGAATGGTCCATTCATATACTGCCGAGTTTGAGCCTCTGTTGGATGAGATAAGGAAGGTGGAGAAAATTGTCGAAGCAGAAGCTAGGGCAGCTGCCGACGAGTGTAGGACCCCCCACGCTAAGACCAAATCAATGAATATAAGGTGTTCTCTAATCAATAGTGGGTTTATAGTTCAAGGCACAGCACTTGCACGAGTCGAGAAAATGAGTACAGGTACATTTTTCAAGATTGCACCTCCATTCCGATCGAACGCCGAAGCTAAAACCGATGGCAGACCAGAGAAAAGCGATATTGGCTTTTGAAGATATGTTACAATCAATGCGGCAGGGGAACGAAGATAGATTGCAAAAAATTCGCGAAAGATTGGAAGGTGAGACTGCTGCAGCTCGTCATCAAGGAGTTATCTCCTATACGAGTACACTAGGCTGATGGTTGCAGACACGGAACGCTTCGATATCTTGAAATGGCTTTCAGAGGTTACGTACGAACGAGATCATGATTTCGTTAGCTCAGCACGTCAGGCTGAAACTGGGCACTGGTTGTTCGAGAAACACAGTTTCATTGAGTGGAAGAAATCCTCTTCGTCTTCAATCTTCTGGCTCCATGGTGAAGGTAAGTTTCAGAAGGATTACCCCTCCATGTTTCTCCCCTCCCCGACATGTGGTACAATATGACTAACACATGCTTCAAAATCAGCTGGTACTGGCAAAACTACCCTTGCGTGAGTGCTCTTGAATGTATATCACGTTGGAAAAAGAAGCTAATTTCATTTAGTTCTTTGGTTATCGACACATTTTCGAAAACCAAGTCGACAGACCATGCTCTCGCCTATTTTTATTGCAAGGACGGCGACAATGAGCGGCAAGATCCGGAGTCGGTTTTGAGTACCATCGTTCAACAATTCTCCGTCATGGACACAAAAGGATCTTTACCAGATTCAGTTGTATCGCTTTACCGGAGCCACAAGAAGAATGGGTTCAAGTCCGGGAGATTACGGTTGGGCGAGAGTAAACAGTTGATTTTGCAACTATCGAAAGCATTCAAACAGACGATCATTGTTATCGACGCTCTCGATGAGTGCAACAAAAGGACCAGATCGCACCTTCTGGAAGCATTGACGAGCCTGTGCTCGTCAACCGAGGGCATGAAAATCTTTGTTACGAGCCGGAACAATGATGATATTCTATTTCAACTCGAAAATGAACTGGAAGTTTGTATCGAACCGAGTGACAACGCCAACGATATCGAAATGTTCGTCCATGCAGAAGTCGAGAAATATATCTCGGAGAAGAGATTGCTGAGGGGGTCCGTTGCCCCTGAACTGAAACAAACAATTATTGATACACTTATCAATGACGCGCACGGAACGTAAGTGGACCGCAGCAATCCCGTATATAAATGCAGAAGTAAATCGCTGAGCTTTCACTTTGACGGGAATTAGGTTTTCATGGGTCCACCTCCAGATCGAGCACATATCTCGAGAGATATCGGAAACGGCTATCAGAAAAACTTTACAACGACCGCCGACAGACCTGGAAGCTATCCATTAGGTCATGTACGACAAAGTCTATCCAGATACCGAGAGCAATCGCCTTTTAGCGAAAAAAAGAACTGAAGTTGATCCCGTGCGCCCATTCGTTCCTTACCCCGGCCAGATAATCGACGATATCTCCATCGCGCCAATGCAACGGGCAGCAAGATCAGACCATTAATACGTCGTAATATGAGGCCTCTCAAGTTGTGCCAAAAGCTTGTGGGATCAAAGAACTCGGAGTGGTTCATTCAGTACACTTCTCGGCCGGACTTTTCGCAGAAATAGTTCGAAATTACCGAAGCTCACAATGCAGCCACAAAGCTTGTCTTGCCTTTTTATCCTGTGAATACGTCAAGTCTAGTCGCCAAGGCAACAATATCCTGGAAAACTACCTTTTCAGCAACTGTTTGCTCAAGTACTGGACAGAACATGGTCGTTTATCCGGCGATGGAAGTGAAATCCTAATGGATTTGAAGGAAGCGTTAATCTGAAAGGTTGCGACAGCCAGAATCGGAAACACCTGTGGAAATATAGCAAAATCGTTTAAAATAGAATAAATTTAACATGCTTGCCACCACCATCGTATCCGAAGAATCGAATGAAATTTTTCGGAATATATGGAACAATAACCCACCAGGTCCTCCCATCGTAGTATTGTTCGAACAGCCGTTTTCTTCCATTAGCGATCGCTCATGTTTTCCTCCCGTCGCCTCTTTTTTCTTTATAAGTTGGCGCGCTTGTATACCAGAGTTTCCCCTCTCCTATATATTTGCTATTCGATTTTTGTTCCGTCTTCTAGTCGCATAGTAGTAGTTACGTCACCGATTCGATTAAATCGAAACATCTCCTTTTATTGTTTCTTGTAAGCGTCACGGAGGAAATAGTAAAAACTGGAGGATGAAGAAGTCGGAGAATATAGTGATTAATTTTTCTAAATGTACTACGGCTTTTTCCCCGTTAACAAGTCCCTTAATTTTTTGTATTCCGGAGCATTATGTTCCCGGTTGATGCTGCAAAAGCTTATATCTTAGAACCAAATGGTTATGGTATTTCACGACAGTCTCATCGCTTCTCCATGACAGTCCTCAATAACCCTGAACTGCACATACTCAAGCAGTAGTATTGGATTGACCGTTGAAAAAATGCAACCACCCGTTACTATTCTTCTCCAATTTGTAGGATATCACTCAGCTACTGACCTAGTCGACTTTACATCACGAATGCTTCACTACTCTCAACGGAACTTGAGGTAGTAAAAGATAAAGCATTTTAAGATATATTAGTGGACCGCACCAAAAAAGGGGGGTCTCCATAGCCCTCACACAGCTGTCGTCGATTAGCTACTTCTAGGAAGGCATTTGAGAAATGTCCTAAGATAATTACCCTTTGGAAAACCGCTAAAACGTAGTAGGTTATACTTACACCTAAGTTCTTATACTCGATAATTAATAATCTAGAATAAATAATTTTATGTCTATTTCTTCAGGGAAGTATCCTGGTAAACACTAATGGTGGAGCACGTGAGGCGATCATTTGCGTAAGCTATTCTAGAGATCGAGAGAATGTTAACAGCGAAACGGCCCATAAGCATGATTTGGTTTAGGAGCACCACAATTTGCTCCATCTTCTACAGCTATCACGCGATGCTCATAGCCACCTAACCATAATACTACTGTCTGTGCTTTGAGGCTGTCGTGAGTCGAAAGACATCCCACAGTTGTTCTAGGACTGTCTTAGGAATTGTTTTGAGGGAGCGCGAACAAGGTTGCAATGCTAGACTTTATGCAACACCCGATAACCCTAGTGAAAAGAGCAACTGCAGACTAGCTCAATAAGATTGCCATTTTCATAGATTTAAGATATATTTTACAGGAAGTGAGCCAGCTTTTGATTCAGCCAAACCGCTGCTTCGCATGCTTCTAGATGCGAAACATCATTTTACCCTCCTCAATATCATTCTTGTCTATAGCCACTACTTCCATATACATTACCATATGGACGAAGCCCTTATCATCTACGGCAGGCAACCCAATAACAATATAATGGGGGTCATTATCTCGGCATTCATATACCAAGTAGTCCACCCTTTGGTCGACGAAACTCAAGTCCTCGGCAGGGTGAATCATCAAAAAAATTCGATCCACATCTATACGCCGATGCATACCTAGTCAGTGTTCGGTACCGATCGATCTCCAGTTAGCATTGTCAATAACTTACAATGTAGTTTTGAATGTCCTTAGGATCTCGTTGACGACTATCGGTATGGCTTGACGTCGATTGAAAATTAAGCCAAGTACTTTCATGACATGACAGGACATAACATTTCTTTTCCGCTAGAAATCACTAAAACATTTCAGCTTTCATAGCCCCTATTTCCACATTCCCACAGCAAGCCTTACAGTCATCAGTTACCTTAGCAGTACTAAGTTCGTACTCGTAATTAGCATATAGTATTACGGGGCGCCTACGAGCGACGGGCCGTGGCACGTATAAACACAATAGCGTTGTTTTTAGCAGCAGATAACAGAATATATTCTCCAGCTGGGCCGTTACTTTTCATAGTCTCGGACACCGTCTTGACTTTATATTCAGCTCCCTCTCGGTCCCTTACATGATTAAACGCTCAAAACTTGGATGCACCCTTTATAAGTTTTCAATTTGCGTGTAGTGTGCGCCAATAGCTACGAACCATTACCGCTGTGTATATAAGGTTTCCAACCACCCCCCCGTGTACGTAACATATAGTGCTTTTTGATGATTCTGCTTATTATTGAACTCGAAAAATCTTCGTTTTTTTTCCTTCGCTGTAAGTAATTGATAATCAAGGACGTCATGCTTTAACTCGTGATAGTGAGTTCAATCGATAAATTGCTTGTCGCACCAGAGGGTTGATCGACGGGCCGAATCACAGCCCATATATGCTTCATCTTATTTCTCTTGATCGGGATACGTGTTTACGTCGTGCCGGTATTCTGCTGCTCACGTACCCAGTGTATCCAATGCTGCTGAAATTCAGTAATAATTAAGCTTTTAAAGCCGCAAATATCCTGGCACATCTCCCGCTTCGGTAATAACGGATAGTGCTATTCATGGCTAGGAGAGTAAGCGCATGGTAAAATCATAGTCCATCACTCGATTTTATGTGATTGCTTTTGGCATGTGGAATGCAATACACATCGGAATAACTAGAGAGAAATTTAAAGGGGCGAGATTGGAAATTATGCAGCAAATATCCTCAACAGAATACATGCTCTGCATTTTACCTTAATAAAAGTAAATAATATCTCGCCTTCGGGTGATAGGAGCTCGACCTTGAGATTATAAACGTCTTTTTGTCGAGAGACTCGAAGTCCCTTTAACGTTACAGGGCTAGGAAGACTAGCAGAGGTGACCACCTATCTTTGTCTCTCTCTCTCACACGCACACATACATAAAAAAATAAAAGAAAAGAAAAAGGAAAGGTTTTTTTTTTTTTTTTTTATTTTTTTTTATTTTTTTTATTTTTTTTTTTCTGCTTCATCGGATATTTGTTCGTGAAGGGGGTTTTTTTTTTATTTGGTACCGATTTCCTTCACGCAATGTAATGTACACGTACATGTGCAAGTACATCTCTGCTCGTGTGTTAAAGCTTCTTTCAGGCTGGGGAAAGTCCTGAGGAGTTTGCGATAAAGGCAGTCAACACTCCTCAGTCAATCAATTACAAAAGCAAATGTCTCGAGTGGTTGTATATGACGAGTGTTCAAAGCGAGTGAATTAGCTAGAAGAGGTTGCATGTGGGGTGCTTAGTTCCGACATACATCAGTTGTATAGAAACTTCGGCTTCAATGGTTTGCCATTTGATTCACTTTTCTCACTCGTGCACCGGCAACCTAAATTTTATCTATTTCTCTGTCACTCCCTTGCTCTCCTCAGTTCCATATATATTCTTTCACCTCGCTTCTTACAACTTGATTCCTGGTCCGTCTACCCTCGATTGTTTCTGCATGAACGCCTTTTTTCCGACTCCAACGTCGATTTTCACTCAAATTGCTTTCAACGCCCTCTGTGGCTTTTTTTTTTTTCTTTTCTTCCTCCCCTCTTTCTTTTCTTACCTCCAGTCGCAGGAATTCCCTGCCAAAGTGGATACCAGAAACAAATATCTCTAGATCTCCCCCCAATCATCCACAGAGAACCTTTAGGAAAAAGAAAAGGGGAAGTGATCTTCATTTTAGAGTAATTTTGCATCAGCGTACTTTATTCGCAGATTGTCTATCTGCCGAAGCTAAATTAGATATCTCCGAATACGAAGATTCGACCTTTACCGGCCACCACGATCGGCCCAACAGCTACCGCCGGCCATAAGTCATAAACAGATTAGCGATGATAATTACACAATTCGAGGCTTTTTCTTTTTTTTTTTTTTTTTTTGGGGGGGGCCACTTTAGTAATTATAGAGATCCCTATTA
>JABYPW010000281.1:0-30335 GCA_016880775.1 Phymatotrichopsis omnivora | reverse complement strand
GCCAGTTAGGTCCTCAAGGGTAATAACCCATGCTTTTGAGAGTACATGTTTATCCTTTTTGTTAACTTTAACTTCCTCGTACTTTGCCCTAATCTAGTGAATGGCGTGTATGTGGATATCATTTGCAGTAACGTATATCACGTGAAAGCAGGCCTTGGCATTCTCCGCCTAATTATCTACAAAAATCCCCGCCGTTCACACATTCCACAAGCAAACTCCACACAAAAACCATCGTTATGGGTAAAGTTAAGCTACGGCAACAAAATGATCGTGAAAACCGGGTCCAGGAGGCCATTTGGGCTTTACAAGTTGGTCGGGAAACCTCATTTCATGCTGTCGCGGAAGCATTTAATATACCCCGCTTCAAGGGAGAACGTCAGCCCTGTCAAACTGCACATAGCCATCATCAACCCCTTACCCCAGCTGAGGAAGATGCTGTTTTGCAATGGTGTAAAAAATTAGACGACTGGGGTTTTCCGCCAAGGTTGGATTTAGTACATGGGATGGTACGGAAAAAAGTGATCGCAATGCATGAGTGGCGAAGTCACTGCGCCTGAGTGGATGAGTGACTTTGCCACTGCCAAGACAGGGTCATTTATTGTTGTAACCAAGTACAAAAAAAGACCGGCAACCCCAATGCAAATATTGGAAAGAACTGGATAACAATGTTTCTAAATCGACACCCAGACCTTACAATTAAATACAGCAAATGGCTGGATCGACAAAGAGCCTATGCAACCAACCCGCAAGTCATTAAAGATTACTTTTCGAAGTTGCAACGTATTGTCCGCCAACACAACCTTAAGCCTCATCAAATATGGAATATGGATGAAAAGGGCTTTCTTATGGGTATCGCAGCAAAGGCTTGGATCATATGCAGAAAGGGAAGGCGAAATCCAAATGTGACTCAGGATGGAAAACGGGATATGGTGACAGTTATGGAAACTGTCTCTGCCAGTGGCTTGGCATTCCCCCCTATGGTTATCAACAAAGGTAAAGCTCACTACCGAGGTTGGTATATCAACTTGGACGAGTCCGGAAAAGATGCTACATTTGCAATTAGTGAAAATAGATGGACAGATGACTATCTCGGCGTTCAACACTTCAAGGAGCATTTTCCCCCCCCCAAAAAAAACAGGATTAATTAGCAATGTTCCCCGATTCTTGATCCCGGATGGACACGCTTCTCATATAACTTTTGAGTTTATACAATTCAGTATAGACCATAACATTTTGCTTTTATGTCTTTCATCCCATTCAACACACCTACTTCAACCGCTTGATGTTGGTTTATTTAGTCCCTTACAACATTACTACGGAAAAGCGGTTGATAATTATACACGGAGCACAAACACTGGGATTAAACGATCCGTTTTTCTACCACTCCTATTTGAAGTCCGTAGTGCTACATTCACATGTCGCAATATCGAAGCTACATTCGAAGCTACCGGTATCGTCCCCCTTAATCCAAGAAAAGCCTCTTCAAAACCCCCCGCCACGGGTACAAATGCAAGACCGAACCCAAGCGAATTCGACGAAGACATTATTCTACAAACTCCACACAATAACCGAGACCTCCGTCATCGAATGCAAGCTATCCGGCAAAAATTGAGGAATGTAAATGCATCTTTGGAGGAGATAGAAAAAATATTTCGTCGTTGGAACCATACAGCCGAGACCACCAATACCAAACTCGATATCGCAGTAGAAAATATCCGTCGCCTATGAAAATCAAAACAGCCGGAGTCCAAAACCGATCGAATGAAACTTGGAAAAGCTTGAACTTTGAATTGTACTGTTATAATTGATTTACGTGATAAGAGGTTAGGTCAGGAGAATTCGTGACCGTCCAACCCAACGACTCCATGTACAACACGAAGAGTAACGCCAAAGTCTGCTCTAAAGCAACCCATCCGCCATCAAATGCCTCAAAAAAAAGGTCGTTCGGATCGCTAAGCAGGCTGCTATAACAATCGCCAGCAACTCAAAATCATACGCCTCAACAATTGTGCACAAGGAATCGGCAAAGGAAATTTGGATATCGGATAGTGAGAGTGACGAAACTTCACTACCTGCAACCCCACCACCAAGCAACAACCCGCGTCCACCTGTTCGCCTTGCGACACCCACTAATCGCCGCCTTCCTGGCCGTCCTCTAAAAATGCGCCTTCGGTCTCGGAAATGATTTTCTCTTTTGGTTCTCGAGGTGGTAGAATTAATAAAAATATAAGCCTTATTAGCCCCTCCCTTCGCATAAAACTCACGCTTACAAATCAAGAATTTATTCGAAAGTTTTTTTTTAATTCACTTGGTGCTTGGGGATCGGGTCATTTTTTGTTCGTTGTTTTTTTTTTTTTTGTTTTGTATGCGAGAAAATTCAATTTTTTTTATCGTAGATATTTGTGTGCGCACGCTGGCACGCTTTCACGTGACATACGTTATGGAAGAAACGTACAACAATCGCACAAATTGAATCTTCTGAAACTCCGCTGCATACTAATGAGAGGGCATGATTGGTCTAAAGACGTAACTCATGCTTTCTGCGGGATGTTTGCTCAAGGCTAGCTGGAAAGGTTTGTTGGGTCGGGGTAGGGTCGGTGTTGCAATTTGCCTAGGATAAGTTTCGGACGTAAAGGGATAATCCCAATGGCTTCGAATGCATAGACAATATTTACCACTGTATACGTTTGTTTGCGAGTTTGAATGAGTAATGGATAGAATGAACTGTTTCCAATTGAAGTGTTGGTTACTTGCATGAAATCGTCAACTCCCTTGCTGTAGTAATGCTGAAGAGGGCCAAATACCCCAACATCAAGAGGTTGAAGGATGTGTGTACTGTGAGAAGGTGAACAATAAAGAATTATGTTATTTTTAAAGCAGTAGTTACAAAAATCGAAGTGAATATGCGAGGTATGGCCATCGACGATAAGTAGCCCGGTGCATCGTCAACTTTTGGCTTCGTATATGGATCAAAAAGTTCCGTTAACCACTTATACCCAAGTTCCTCATCTGTCCAACCCTTTGGAGAGCAAGCAAACATGGATCTTTTTCTTCAACATCAAAAATGATGTGCTAACCAACATAATGTGCACTGCCTTTGTGCACAATAAATGGCGGAAGTGAATAGCCAGCAGCACATACAGCTTCAATTGCTGTGACCATTTCACGCATCCTATCATGCGTAACTCGTGGATTTTTGCATTCTTCCCAGCAAATAACCTTCGACCTACTTGAAATCACTATAAAGAACCCATTTTTCGCCTACATTGAAGATTTGGTAAGGCTGTAGATTATTTTTTCAAATAATCTTGCTAACCTTAAAAATGAACACGGATCGTTCGAGGACCACTGGCATATGCAAGTTGACAGTCTAAACATGCCACATATTTTGTAGCAAGGTTTGGGCGACGGTCGAGGAATCGAGTAAGCCAGTTTTTATCCAATTTTTTTTGGTCCTCCGGTTGCTTAGGACTGCGTTTATGCCAAAGAGGTTACCATACCACGTAGCAGGACCACTATCATTCCCGAAAAATCTAAACCCAATAACTATAGGATTGCGTTCCACAAACCTCTTCATGCTCCGGGGGAAGGGGGGAAGTTATGGCTGTTTGGGAGGGGGGTTGTTTTAAGGCTGTATTTTTCGCCTATTTCCAAAAATAACTCTTTCAATTTCCAGAAATTCGTTAATCTGAAAGCGCAGAATTTTTCGCTTGGTTTTATTTGTCTAGTAAATTTTCTCTCTGTATAAAGCGATACGTAGTTGTGAAGGAAATATAATTTTTTGTTGTTGCGCGGCATCGTCTCGCTTCCCCGCGCTTCCCCGTGATGTCTCCCCGTTATGTCTCGCTTCCCGGTGCCATACGTTAGGTCTATTAGCTCCAAGTCCACTAGTACGAATGGTACTCACAAACAATTACCCAACCATGACCTGTGCCTTGCAGTATCAGAACTACTACACTCAACTCTCATCCAATGACTTATCCAAGCATATATGTTACCATTTTCATCCTTACCCAAACAATAACTGTCTCATCTCTGGATCTATTTACTCTATTCACCCCACAGAAAAGCTATGTACCATTTGTTTTACATTAAGATTGCGATTTATAACTGCCGGTATAATTTTCTTGCATTTAAAACCACAGTGTTGACAAAAGGTACTTTAACCATACTATTCTCTCCTAAGCTTATTACCGCCTACAAGCAGATGATGATACCAAAAAACAGCTTAGGGGTAGAACGTGCAGGGATATTTGTGGAGTGAATCGAGAGGCAAAGGGGAAGATAAAGGGATGATTGGATCAAAAATGGTTTACCACTGTTAGAGGCATCAGAAGCGGTTATTTATGAATACGAATTGTTAAGGAAGATTTACAATGTGTGAGCTTGACCATCGTTAACATTATAGGTAATTTTTTGCACAATGGTGAGGAGCGGTTATTGAGAAGTGGTTTTGGCAAAGAAGGAGAATCTATTGCAAGTGTGTGGTAAGTAATTACTGGGAGATAGTTGAAGAAAAGGAATATTTTATAACAACTTGAAAAGATGAAGCTTTACACTTTCTCTTTTGGAGTTATTGTCAATCCGTGACATCGACTGTTCGTTTTACCATTCGCTTTTCATCTTTTCTCACGCTCACCTGTTCTCCCTCCACTCTGCATCCACCGGAGATATTAATAACTTAACTCCATCGCAGACACGCATAACAAGCCTACCTATCCTCGCTAACTCTACTCCATGATACTCGTCGCTCGAATTTCTCACCACCATCCCCCAGCCCCATAGCCGAAAAATTTCACAAGCAAGAAATAGCACTTAATAAAAATAAGAAAACCAAATAAGATTTCCACTGGATTCGCCACAACCAGGCTTCTCATTCAGAACGTTTGCGTGAGGCAAAGGCTTAAAGTAACGCAGGAAACATCGATAAGAGGAAAGCGTGGTATGGAACAGCAATCAACCTCGTTCCTAAACGGTTGTAATCCCAACTCAAGCTGCTTAATTGAAGGACCATCTTGACAGTTATTATTGTACTCCCACGCCCTGTGAATTTGGCCAGACAGCTCTTTAGCTTCCATTATAGGCTCCGCAGTCTATAAAGTATCAGCGTATTTCAACGCAAAAAGAGGTATCTAGTGGCATATATGCACTCAAAAGGAAGACATTATCGTTGCGTAAGGAGGCGAGTGACAGTCCATGAAGCTGTATAGCCAACTCAGGCTGACATGGGAATCAACAAGGGATTAATTGCTAATACCTAAACTTATTTTATCGTTCTATAATTTTAACTGAGATTTTTATTTTTAATTACTGTGAGCTAGAAACCATCCTTAACATGACGACTGGAAAACCTATCTAACTCTCCTCCCCCCTTTTGCACTCCCTACTCATCATCCATCTCTTCAATGACCAAATTTCCGCTCCCACCCAAACACTCCCCGACCGATCCGTCCTCTGGCAAAAACACTCTTCTGGGCAACACATTTACCAGGCGAAAGGCATAATTCGCTCCTTTTCCTTGCTCCCACTCATTTACCCAGCCTAACATCTCTTTCTCGCTCACCCCCACCCCCACCTCTTCCTCCTCTGCCTCATTAGAAAACTCGCATTCTACCCAAGCATAAACCACCTCCACGTCCTGCTGCTTGCCAAACCACCTAACAACCCGACTCCCATCCCTAAGTCTAACACTAACTCTCACCTCCCGTACCTCCTCCGGAAGCCGCCCCCGCCTCCACTTCCTCCACTCCCGCCGCTTTACCTTTTCCCGTTTCTCTGCCTCTACACGTGCCCTCTCCGCCTCGCGTTCTGCTGTCTCCCGCGCTGCTGCTTCCCGTCGCAGACGGGTGCGCTCCCGGTCTGCCGCGAGGGACGCCTCATACGCGGAGTTCTGGGCCTCCCGTATCGCGCGATCCGCTTCTGTCGTAGCTCTCTGCGCCCGCACCGCTTCCAACGTCCCATCGTGAGCAGCCATCGCAGCCTCAAGTTTCGCGATCAGAGTAGCTGGCGGAACCAGGGCCGTGACACGACTGATAATCGACATATTTGTCGGCGAGCTGGGAGTGTACGCAATCAAAGCTACAAACGGAAAACTGGTACATCCAAGAGCAGTAGAGACCTGATATGCCTCAGAGTCCTGGACGCTTCCCGCCCAGAGTATCATTTCCTTTTCGCGCACGAAGGTTAAGATGCTGGGGTGTGTGAGTGTTTGACGATTGAAGGTGGCGGTGTCATCGTGTTCCTCGCTCTGCAGCACGACAAGGAGGTACCTCAGAGAGGATTTTGAGAGATCCAGTGCTTGCGCGTAGCCTCCTTCGAAGAATGGCGGGGTCGGTGACCCATATTCTTCCTCGAAGATCCGGATAAAGCGTGCGGCGGTGTCCCGAGGGTTTTGGTTCCGGCGGATTGTTTGGAGGCGGGTGGAATTGCCGGTAGTGCGGTAACGGAGGAATGGGAAGAGAGTGCGGAAGAGAGTGATAAAGGAATGGCTTAGACGCCAGAGAAGCGAGAAAGGGAAGAGAAGGAGGGAAAAGAGGAAGGGGGGCCGCCGGGCGACGCCGACAGGCTGCGGGACAATCCGGGGAGCTGGCGGGAGGGCGGTGCGCCGTGAAGGGGAAGTTGGAGTTCGCCGAGTTGCGGTTGTGCGTGGGAGGGTGGTGGTCGTGGAAGTTGCAGGCGGGGTCGCAGTTTCTCCGTCGAAGAACCGAGTTATTGCGACCTAGTAGCAGTGGTTAACTTACATTTGAAACACGGTTGAGGGGGGGAGAGGTACCTCGACGTTCCAGTCAGAGCGCCGGAGGATAGGGATGGCAACAGAGGGAGAGGAGGCGGTCACGGAGGTGAATTGGTGCAGGGCTGACTGCTGCGACTCAGTCAGTTGGGCGATGTCGAGGTTGTTAGAGCTCGAGCTGGTGCTCATGACGATAGTGGGTCAGGGAAGTGAGCTGGTCACGATGTGTAGAATGTGGGCGGATATGGTTTGCCCATGGGCGTCGGTGGAATAGAGGGGATTGTATGTCAGCTGTACTACTTGAAGGTTGAGATTCACAGTTGGGTGAGTTTGTGTCACGTAGCTTCTCCCACGACCTCTCTCCTACTGCAGGTAAGAATAACGTATGCACCATCTCTCTTGAACAGCTCTGAATTCGCTTTCTCTGCCTACAATGTGCGATATCTCTGATCCCGTATTCCTGGACAGTTGCATCTTATACATTTCCTATTTCCTCCCCGGTCAACTTCTAGGCAAGGTGTTGGTATCAGCCGCGCACGTCATTCTCCGGTAACAGCAACAACCAACTCAACATCCACTCCCTCGAATCCTCTTCCTCGTAGAGACTGCAACACACCATGCCCTCCCTAGCGCGCAAGCTCCTCATAATCGCCGCTCTTGACGGCATCATCATTTCACCTCTCCCACCGCGTTCCCATAACCCCAACAAAACCCTAGCCTTAGCTCCCGGCACCATCAAGATCTCGTATGGCACACAAAAAATCTCGCCCTACTCGGGGCCTCGACTAGCACCCGAAGAACATACCGCAATGGAAGCGCACGGTGTCGCGGGTATATCCTCTCCCAAGAGAAGTCGGAACAAAGTTAATAGTGGTGTCAGGAATGCTAAATGTTTCGTCCAATTCCTTTCTGGTTGCGATAACGCAGAAGGACGAAGTCGCAACGATCAATAACCAGCATCCGGTATTCCAGATTACCGATGTGGTGCTAATACCACTATCTTCGAGAGTACAGGCTACTGCGGAGATTGAGAAGGAGAAGCAGGGATTGCGGATAGAATGTGCTCGCGACGCCGACGATCAATCTGCCGAGAGCTCTTCTTCAGAAGATCTCCTCCTCGATGATGATCCTCCTCCTCGCTCCCAGCCACGACGATCGAGCTCGGTGGGAGACGATGTAATTCGCAAACAAGGGAACTATGGGCGCTTCACACCCAACTGGTATTCGCAGCAAGGCTGGGAAGAGGATCATCGAAGGGCAGAGGGATTGAGTCCGTCGCCCAGCGGTTCAATGAAGAACGTGGGGAGCGTAGATATAGAGCGGCCGGAAAATCGGCCGGCGCCCCAGGATCGCGGGGATGAGGGGATGAAGGAGAAATATAAAGAGATGGCGACAGAGGACGTCAAGAGAGAGGTTACGCATTCTCTTATGCCGAAGTTGTTAAATACTACAAGATTGCTGTTTGCGGGGGGCGGATTTTACTTTTGTTATGAGTGGGATATCACACGGAGTTGGGGACGGCGACGGGAAGTTTTGGGAGACGAAGAGCTGTGGACGGGCGTGGATATTGAGGTTTGTCTATTCCCGAAACTTTTTTTCATCGAAGACTAATTATTCAGTGCTAGTTTTTCTGGAACCGCCATCTCCTCAAACCTTTCATTGACACCGCCTCCCACTCCTCCTCCTTCATCCTCCCCCTAATGCAAGGCTTCGTCGGCCAGCGTACCTTCACCGCTACCGTCTCTTCCCCTCTTCCCTCCACCACATCTAAGCCTCTCCCTCCCCCTATCAAACCCAAGCCCTCCTCCCTCCGCTCCTCCTCTCCCTCCCCACTTTCAGCCAAACCCACCCTTCCACCACTCCCACTCCCTCGGCGCACATCCTCCACGCTGTCCCTCCCTATACCTCCACCACTTCCCCCTCGCCGTTCCTCTTTCGAGTCGCTCTCCGCACCCTCCCAGCAACGTTCCATATCCACACCGCCTCCCCTCCCACCTCGCTCAGAAAAACTCGAACGTGAATACTTCACCCTCACACTCATCTCCCGGCGATCCATCCGTCGTGCGGGTCTCCGGTACCTCCGCCGGGGCATCGACGATTCCGGCGCAACAGCAAACACAGTAGAAACGGAGCAAATCCTTGCCGACTCGGCCTGGAGCACCGTCTTCTCGTTTCTCCAAATCCGAGGTTCAATCCCCCTCTACTTCTCGCAGTCCCCCTACGCCATGAAGCCGAAGCCCGTTCTCCTGAAATCCCAAGAAGCAAACGACGCTGCCACAAACCGGCACTTCGACTGGTTGGAAACCCGCTACGGTAAAGTGTTTGCCGTGAGCCTTGTCGAAACTACCGGTACCGAGAGCGTCGTCGGCTTCGAGTACGAGTCTTCTATCCAGCGGATGCAGTCCCGAGGTCGGAAAATTTCCTGGGAATGGTTCGATTTTCACAGGGTCTGCCGCGGGATGCGCTTTGGGAACGTTTCACAGCTGTTCGATAAGGTAGGTCGGGACATCGACTCGCTAGGCTATACAACTTCCTCCGGGGGTAAGCAATCCGGGGTACTAAGAACAAATTGCATGGACTGCCTCGATCGCACAAATGTCATCCAATCCTTCACCGCCCACCGTCTCCTTCAAACCTGGCTGAAGTCCACAGGCGCGACGATTCCGCCGGGGGATCAAGTCTGGTTCAACACCCTCTGGGCAGACAATGGCGACGCAGTCTCGAAACAGTATGCCTCTACCGCGGCACTAAAGGGAGATTTTACGAGAACCCGCAGAAGAAATTATAAAGGCGCCATAACGGATCTGACGCTGACCGTATCGAGGTACTTTACGAATGTCGTCGGCGACTTCTTCACGCAGGCTGCTATCGACTTCCTACTTGGCAACGTCGGTGAAGAAGTCTTTGTCGAGTTTGAGGCGGAAATGGTATCTCGGGACCCTGGAACATTAGGGCAAGCAGAGGAAAGACGGCGCGCAGTGGAGGTGACGGTCGGCATTGTGGTCGAGGAGGGCGAGGCGGTTATCGCGGGTTGGGTACTCCGCGAGAGCCGAAAACGAGAGGTCGTCGTGCTGGTGACTAAAAGTGAGAACTCGAGGGCCGAAGGAGGGGTGTATCGATGCGAGTATGAATGGGACCTGGAAAAAGTCGGCGCGTTCGAAAAGGTCCCTTTCGCCGATATACATTCCGTTTCTTGGGGCACGTATATCACCGAGACCATGACGCGGGCTCAGCTGGACGAGACCCGGAATGTCGGATTTGTGGTCAATTATACCCCCCGGGAGGGAAAATTCAATAACAGGGCCATGCAGAGCAAATATTCTCCGGAAAGAGATGAGGGGAGATTGGTGTGGAAGCTGCTTCCACTGGAAACATATTCAGACGAGACCGGCGCTAGGAACGAGCGTGAGATGTGCGAGAGAATGGTGGGCGTTGTGAAGGAGGTTGCAAGGGAGGAGGGGTACAAAGTGAATGTGGCGGAACAAGAGGTGGTGGGAGAGCGGGAGGCGAAGAAGAAGACGGGTGTGCTGGAGAAGTTGGGGTACGGGGTCAGAAAGTTGGTTTGGGCGTGATGCAACGTGTATGTATGGAGGATTCGTATTGTCTTGGGGGCTTTGTGGATATATAGTTTTTTTTTTTTTTTTTTTTTTTTTTTTTTTTTTTTTTGTCTTGCTTATGAAGTGCAGAGATTGGAAGCATGGCACGTGTTATGGCGGTGCAATATAGAACAACCGACCTACTTAGAAACTACGAGGGGTTGCAGTATCACAATACATATGCTTGTGGGCCGGAATGGGAAGCGATTATGTTATGGTTAGAAAGTAAAGATAAGAGGAACTTTTCTATATGTACTCTACTTAACAATCTATAGTTATGATTGGATATATGATGGTGATGAACCGGGAGATTTTTTTTTAAGTTGAGCATTTATTTCTTTGGTTTTCCCTTCTGCCGGTAATTTCCCTTCCCGACAATACTATCTCGGGCACAAATACACAATACCCAAATCTTCCATTTTCCATAACAAACGTCAACCCCGATACCCTTCCCTTCTATACAAAGATTAAATATAGGTACATTACATATAAAAATGGAATAGGTATTTGAAGGATGTTCAAGCTGCGTATTGTCATTTCAAAGCAAAGTAACGTAAAGTATAGCGCACTAACAAATTACTGCTCGATTCTGTGTGCCAATTTCCTTAGTTTCTGTAATACTAACCGCTCAACTCAGTTTATCATTTATCAACCAGTAATATAAGGCAAAGCTCTCTTTTTAACTGGGGGTTTAAATATTAGTATTGGTATCCACGGCTGACACACTGACAAGTGGTCGTACTTTTCGAGTGAAGTAGAACAAGATAGCGACGCTTAGCTTTCAATAGAGAAATTTGCAACCTGTGACTGAGGAAATTGAAAAATGGTTCGGGAGTAGCAGCAACGACTCTTCCGAACTTGTTTATTTCTCGTCACTGAATAATAACGGATAATTAATTTGACTTTGATTTGGAGAGCCCCTCTGTTTTTTTTTTTTTTTTTTTTTTTTGGGGGGGAGGGGGGAGGGTCTTGAGTGAAGTTTAGGAATTTGAAGAGGAGTAACGATCCCGCTTTAGTTTACAGTGATTGTAATGAAAGCTGGGACTTGCTGTATTTCGCGCAACTGGGCAGTTGAAAGTGGGACGTTGGTCGTATAGAATATAAAGACTATTACTGTAGTTGTAATTACTGTATTAAAGGAATATCCTCCTCTTGATCTCCCTCTGTATCCACCACCCTAGTCCCGCTTCCTCTGCTATTTAACTTCTCCAACTTACTCCTATATAACTACCTAAATCCCTCTGCATTTTATGGAAGCTTAATGCCTCTCAATTTCCAACCTCCCATTTCACCTATACTACTATAGTATATAGAAAATGCCTATGCACTATATTACCCTATAAAGTAATGTAGATCTATAAGCATAGCTGATCATCTTATGATTATTTTTATATAAGTTCTATGATACATAACTCATACAAAAGAACAATATCTTACTCTAGCACTGGACAAAGTGAAATATAGGAGCTGGAAGATTTAGTTTTGAAACAATATACCTATGAGTCAATCTTAATGATGAAAACTTGGAAGACTACTGATTTAGAACCTAGGGCAGTATTAGCAAGATATATCAAAATAATACTTTTCCCCTATACTATTTGAGAAATGTGGAATAATAGCTACTGCTAACAAATATCAAAATTCCTATCTATACATATTTTAAGATAGTTTTTAAGGAGATAATTATGCTATACAATTATAGGATGAATTTTATGGAATTAACTAGTTATAGTAGAACTAGTTAGGATTTTACTAAATGGAGAATTAAAAGAGGCATGAACCTTATATGTGATGTTTTGATCTTAAGCTATATAAAGTCATTTCAGAAAGCTTAGAAAGATTATAAGATAATAGAAAGTATAGTATTTAGGGATAATTCATATTTCATATTAGTAGATACTAGGGAAAAATGTGAACTAATAGTAAATAAAGATGATGCTAAAGATATGATTCTTAAAGAAAGTAAAATAACAACATTTATATTACAGAAAATCATTTAAGGTAAAATGATTTATTATGTAATAAAGGATGTAGTAAATTTTAAATGAGGGTAGAAGAATTGGAGAAAGAATTGAGTAAATTTAGAGGATAATAATAGAACTAAGACCTAGAGTAATGATGAAAGTGGGAACAAATATGCAAGAAGCTATCATTTTTCTTTTCTTATTTAGAATTATTTTTCTTATTTTAGTGATATAAAGTTGGTCTAAATGTTTTCAGTTAAAGATATCTTTTTAATCTGTTTTCTAACTTAGCTTAAAGAACCTTAGAAAAAGTAGTATAGTAGGGCTATAAATAAAAGATATAAAGGGTGAAAATATAGTAGAGAAATTATAGCTTTAGGGATAGAATAGTGCTGAAGAAAAATTGATGTACTTCATTGGATTTCTTTTCAATTGGATATTAGTTTTCTTATAGGAGAGAATAGTTTTGCATTCAAGTTTTCTTGATAGGAAAGTTTGTTGTATTATACAACTTAGTTTAATTTATAGAGAAGTAATTCTATCACTAAAGTTAGCCAAGGGATAGATAAAGTTTTAAGCAGGAATAGATATAGTAGGTTTTTTTTTTTGTTTAAATCATGTTATATTATTTCTAGGTACAACTTCTATATATAGTCTCTTTAGCTATAGTATGATAAACCTATAATAAAGATAAATATCCCTAAATAAACCCCTGTAGGAGGAAGAGAGAGTAATAGACCAGATAGTATAGCAGTAAAAGAGTGAAGAGAAGTAGGAGGAAAAAGAAATAGAAAAAGAGAAAAATACCTATCCTATATAAGGGGAAGGAATAAGCCTAACAGAAACTAAGAGAAATAAAGAAAATTACCTAAGACCCTATTACTTTATCCTATAGAGGCAAACCTTACAACAGTAAACAAAGGAAATAGGGAAAAGAATAAACAATGAATATACTATAAAAGGGAAAGTAAATCCTACTATTATAGAAAATACCATGTATTTGACTGAAGTCCTATATAATCAGAAGTAAAGAAAAGAGGAAAAGGGGGATTGAGCTTTAATTTCCTCCTTATATGTACCCTGATCAACTATCTTATTATCTTTAGTCATGTGACAATGTAAGTTAGGTAGTATATATAATTTGCAGTATAGACACCTTAATAGTTAAT
Organism: Phymatotrichopsis omnivora; assembly: GCA_016880775.1. Classification (NCBI taxonomy): domain Eukaryota; kingdom Fungi; phylum Ascomycota; class Pezizomycetes; order Pezizales; family Rhizinaceae; genus Phymatotrichopsis; species Phymatotrichopsis omnivora. The sequence continues at coordinate 16,876 of JABYPW010000281.1, read as the reverse complement.
GTATTTAAGGGTAGTGTACTCACATTATCAGCCTTTAATCTTATAGTTATAGTTACTATAAGTATGTTTGATAAGAAGGTGTTTGCTAGGAAAATACTATTATATAGGCTGAGAATGACAGTATAGTTGCTAGTGACTAAATTGGTTACAATAGGTGTACTAGGTACAATTACTAAAGGTAATATATTGCTTAGTCTTCTAGTTCTTGTTTAAGATTATAAGACCCTTAGAGATATGATATAGGTTATTGTAAATGATGATAGTGATAATAACAAGAGGCTTTTTTGCTAGTAACCTTCTCTTTAGAAGCAAGCTAGTATTGAGATTAGGTGAGAAGGACCTTGTAGTTGAATGTTTCAATCTCCTTAAAGATCTTATACATATAATGAAAATTAGAGAATGTAGTAGCTTTCATTAGTATATTGTACATGATGTACTTATGTAAGAAGTTTTGGTAGAGGCTGGTAGTAGTAGGGATAAACTTCCTAATAGCTTCCTTGATAGTTACTTTATAGGTAAGGACTTGTTAGGTAGTGGTGTTTTCTATAATGGTAAAGAAAATATTTTAGGTACTAGCTTTTTAGATAGACCACATTTAGTGTGTGAAAGGGTATTTTTTAGAGATAATAGCCTTGTTGACTTTGTCTTCGACAGAAATTAGGTTAATGTAAGGGATTACTCCCTCAATATTACTAAAAATCCTATGTTCTTAGTTAGATACATAGTTTAGGGCAGGAGTAGATAAGGTGGTAGTAGGTTATAGCATAGCTATAGCTTTACCTTTCCTGTTCTTCCTAATGATCTTAGCCTAGGAGTAATTGTAGGGAATAACTGGGGCCTATGTGACTATAGTTTTTAGAGGAGCTAGTGGTCTAACAACTACTAGGGACTTTGGTAGGGTCTATGAAGAGCCTAGTTTCTTTGTGGTTTTTATAATTTTTAAGGCCTCTAACTATAGCTTTTTCACAGATTCAGTAAGACATAAGTTAGGAAGGGTAGGGGCTACATTTTAGGCTATAGTATAGTTATGTTGAGTAATAGCCTTAAGTTTATTGGAGTATTATTTAGGCAACTGTTGACTAACTTAAATAGTAGAAATAGACTATTAAATCTTATTAATAGACTAGACAAGAGTATAGAGGGTCCTGTTAAAAAATTCTAGTTGTATTGCTACCAATATAGTAGCTGTAGGAGAGTCTACTAAAGTATACAGTTTAGTAACTATAGGGTGTTCTCTATAAAGCTGATTAGGCCCTTTTAAACACTTAAATCTGACTCCTAAATTTTATCTTTACCATTCATACTTACATGCTCCTTTTGATATATACCAAGCTTTGATCTCAGGTAAGGGTACATTAGCCTCTATGTCTCTAGATAGGATCCCAGATAGGGATTGCCTTACAGAGGACTATTTAGCCTGACTACAAAACTAATGGGCCCTTAGCTAAAACATCACTACTATAGTGTGCTCTGTGTTAAGTTTCAGAACCAATGAACCCCCATAATAAGACCTAGCCTTGCTTAGCATAGAAGATATGATGCTCTTACACCTTACTACCCTATATATATAAAATATGCCCCCCCATACCTCTACAAGGAATAGAGCCTCCTAAACTGGAAGTATATAAAGCAAAAGGGAAAAAATTTCCTCCCTATTTAACACCCAAGTAGCAGCAACCAACATCCCCACTAGCTAACAAGTAAAGTCACTATTTCATACCAACCTATACAATCTATATTATGGAAGGTGTCTTCTTGATGGTTCAGTAATGTGCAAGTGCCACTCAACAGAGACTGTATTACTGAGTAAACTTAGATATCTCAAAGTCTAAGTCTAAATCCACAAATACAAGTTCCTAGAGAAGAACAGAGAAGTGCAAGAGAAGTTTTTACTTGCAAAGAATGAATATATTCTTAAGGCTTATAGCTAGTCTGTAGACTAATAAGGGAAGGAAAGAAAGAACATGAGAAGTGACTTGGGGGGGGGGCAATTCATTTCATTTTATTTTTATGACCCTGAAGCAGTTGTGTAAAAGAACCTCCATGTGTAGCTATGTAAAGCTATGATAGAGGTAAAAAGATAGCTAACTTAAGGTGGGTAGTGCAGTCTACAGTTTACAGATAAAATACAGGTTTGTTCCTGAATCCTCCTTGCTTACACACAATAAACTAAAGAAGAAATGGGTCATAAGAAGTAACTTTTCCTTTTATTCCCTTTTTACTTATTTTACATCCCATACCCCTAGTAGGGCATTTACACTCAATCATGAGTAAGAACATAACTAGGGAGTATAGGATGATCCTCCACTCTGGCCACTTACCTTACTAAAGACAGGAAAGTCCTCTATGCCTGCCAATTGCATTTCATATTCCTAAAACAAAAGGAATCCTCTGCTGCTCCTGCTCACACCCTTTCCTCAAGGTTTGTATCAGTTGCTTCTATTTAGCTTAGTTTGGTAGTGGTCACTCATTTCTGTGACTGTGTGAGATTGGGTTAGGCCATTGGCATGCCCTTTGTTAAGCGAGGTATAAGCAGTTTTTACAGCTGCTTCATGCTCAGGAAGTGTCAGGCTAGCTACCAATCGCTTTGCTATTATTGCATGATTTTCCCCCATGACCTACTTTCTAGGTGGCCTGCACACTGCTCCTAGGGACTCTGAGAGATGTGATATAGGTTACTTTGATGATCAGTGTAGGAGGTATCATGAGATTCACTAAGCTAGCATAGAACAGTAGTACGATCCTATACTGTAATGTCAGGGCACGATTTCTTGCTTGGGGGGGCATTTTCATCTAAGTGATAGAGACAGCAGTACAATCCTATACTGAATTGTTGCAGAAGTTTATTAGGTGCACAACTGCTGTCATGGCTTTTGTGGTAGGTGCTGTCTTTTCAATAGCCGAGGGTGACACTGATGATAGTTTCTGCTTATTGTAATGTAGGGGGGGGGAAGAGAAGACTGAGTGCCCTAGTCATGAGAAGCAACTTTACTTATATTCCCTTTTACTGTTATTTTACATCCCATACCCCCAATGGGGCATCACAATAACTAAATAGTATATGACATAACCAAAATGTACAGGATAGTTCCTCCATTCTTGCCACTTGGCTTACAAAAGACAGAAAAATCCTCTACCCCTGCCGCTTGCATTTCCTGTTCCTAAGACAAAAGAAATCCTCCACTGCTTCTGCATATACCCTTTCCTCAAGGCTTGCATTGGTCACTTCCATTTGATTTGGTTTAATAGTGGTCGCTTATTCCTGCAACTGTGAAGGATAGGGTTAGGCCATTATCATGCCCATTGTTAAGTGAGGTGTGAGTAGTTTTTATGGTCCCTTCATGCTCAGGAAGCATTGGGCTGGCTACCAATTGCTTAGCCATTGTTATATGATTTTCCCCTATGACTCACTCTCTGGACAGCCAGTGCACTGCTCCTAGGAACTCTGAGAGATGTGATATGGGGTACTTTGATGATCGGTGTAGGAGGTATCACAAGACTTATTTAAGTGACATGGTATGGCAGTACGATCCTATACTGCAATGTCAGAGGTTGGTGTCTCGCTTAGGGGGGCATTGTCACCTAAGTAATAGAGACAGCAGTATGATCCTATACTGAATTGTCATCGAGGCTTTGTTGTGTGCATGACCACTATTGTGTCATTTGATGTAGGTGCAGTCTTTTCACTAGCTAAGGGCGATACTGGTGATAGTTTCTGCTCATTATAATGTTGGGGGGGGGGAAAAGAGAAGACTGAGTGCCCTGGTCATGAGAAGCGACCTTACTTATATTCCCTTTTACTGTTATTTTACATCCCATACCCCCAGTGGGGTATTGCACTAACTAAATAGTATATGATATAACTGAAAGGTATAGGATGGTTCCTCTATTCTGGCCGCTTGCCTTACAAAAGACAGAAGAATCCTCTACACCTGCCATTTGCATTTCCTGTTCCTAAAACAAAAGAAATTCTCTGCTGCTTCTACTCATACCCTTTCCTCAAGGTTTGTGATGGTCACTTCCATTTGGTTTAGTTTAATGATGGTTGCTTATTCCTGTGACCATGTGGGATAGGGTTGGGCCATCATGGTACCCATTGTTAAGTGAGTTGTGAGCAGTTTTTATGGTCACTTCATGCTCAGGAAGTGTCAGGCCAGCTACTGATTGCTTGGCTATTGTTGCATGATTTTTCCCCCATGACTTACTCTCTAGAAAGCCTGAGCACTGCTCCTAGAAACTCTGAGAGATGTGATGTAGGGTACTTTGATGATCGGTGTATAAAGTATCATAAGACTCATTTAAGGGATATAGTATAGCAGTATGATCCTATACCATAATGTCAGAGGTTGATGTCTTACTTAGGGGGGGTGTTATCACCTAAGCGATAGAGACAGTAGTATGATCCTATACTGAATTATTGCAGAGGCTTTGTTAGGTGCACAACTGCTATTATAGCTTTTGAGGTAGGTGCAGTCTTTTCAGCAGTTGAGGGTGACACTAGTGATAGTTTCTGCTCATTGTAATTTAGGGAGGGGGGAAGAGAAGACTGAGTACCCTAGTCATGAGAAGAAGATGATGATGATGATGATTCATTCTTCATTTTCTAAACTATTCTTCATAGTTTACAAAAGAATCCGCATGCAGTCAGAGACTATGGCATGCCTAAAAGTGAACCTCCACCAAACAAAGGAAAAAAGGAAACCATGTATTCAAAAATCCTCCTCAAAATACCCCTAAAAGCCTAAGCAAGTGTCTAGATACATGAAAAAGAAAGTAAAATCTATCTCCTCTACTTGAAAACTACTATCACTAGTCCCAGGTGATAAGGAAACTGTCTGCATTATGTTGGTGCTGGCAGGCACAATCAATTATCATAAGGGAGCTGGCATTGTAGTGATCAGTTTGGTTTGTGTTGACTTGAGTTTGTGGTCGGGCATCCTACAGAAGGGGGGATGCATCATCCATTTGGTTCAGTGTATTTTGTTCTTGGGTTCCTGACTTTAAGTTTGCTTATGTTAGTGCTGTGAGGGGCACTGAGGTTTATGCGATGACAAGTGAGGTCACTGAGGTGGTTCTGTGCAATCACTCTGGGGGGCCTAAGCACTACTCCTAGGAACTCTAAGAGCATCACATATGGGGGTTTTACATGGTCAGAGGTTTGCTTAAGTGACATAGTATAACAGTACAATCCTTTATTGTAATATCACTAAGGAGGCCAACTGTATGTGACTGCTTACCTACTCACTTACATGGTCAGGCATCAGACAAAGGATGTGTGTGTCGACAATGTATCTCTAGTATTGCCACATGAGCAATGTCTTGCTAAGCCATGGTTTGCATAGTCAGAAAGGTGTAGGAGGTCTAGAGCATCTGAAGTGATTGTCATGTGCTGTAAAACAGAAAAGACAAGCCTGATGTACAGGCCAGCAAGGAGGACCTTCACCCTAAGGTAAAGGGCTGTCGAGATTCTTGAGGAGCCTACCTGGTCATGAGAAGTTGATGATAATAATTCATTCTTCATTTTCTAAACTACTCTTCAATAGTTTATGAAAGAATCCACATATAGTCCAAGACTATGGCATGCCTAAAAGCGAACCTCCACCAAAATAGAAAGGAAAAGACAAAGGAAAAAGTATCACAAAAATATCCTCCCTAAAATACCTGCCTAAGCAAGTGTCTAGTTATATGAAAAGGAAAGTAAAATCCATCTCCTCTACTCAAAACTACCTTCACTAGTTCCAGGCGATAAGGAGACTTGTAGGAGCATATTGTTATTGTAGGTGAGCCTAGCCAATCAGCTTGCTTTGTTGGCATTGTTTTGTTCAGCTATCGCATTGAGATTGTGGTTAGGCATTCTGCAGGAGGGGAAAGCAATGTCTGCATAGTCTTGCTCATTTAGTTTTAGTTTTCCCAGCTTAGGTTGGTTGGTTTTGTTTGGGGTTGTGAGGGGCACTGTGGTGTTGATGCAACTGTGGAAAAGGTCACTTAGTGGGTTGTGCAATCACTCTGGGGGGCCTAGGCACCCCTCCTATGAGCTCTGAGAGCATCACAATAGGGGGTGTTGTGCAGTTATAAACCATGTATGTCTGCTTGCCCACTTGCTTATGCAGTAAGTCTTCATCTATGGGAGGTGTAGGAGGTATCATGAGTAACTGCCTATGCACTACATGGCACAGTCGTGAATAGGGTGAGTGGTACTAAAGGCGAATCCCAACCTGTCGATGGCAACTACCATTCAGGGCCTATAGGATGCTGTGTCACACTGTCCAGTTGCTCCTTGTGTTGTGTGCTATCTGTCATCACCCTTGGTAGGTATAGGCTTGCAGTCTTTTCATCTAGCTGAGGATGGGACTGGTAATAGTTTCTGCTCATAGGAATGTAGGGGGTAGGAGAGTATAGAAGAGTGTGCTCATGGTTATGAGAAGATGATGATGATGATGATTCATTCTTCATTTTCTAAACTACTCTTTATAGTTTACAAAAGAATCTGCATGCAGTCCTAGAATATGGTATGCCCAAAAGTGAATCAACAAAGGAAAAAAGAAAAGGAAACCACATGCTCGAAATCCTCCTTGAAACACCCTAAAAGCCTAAGCAAGTGACTAGATACATGAAAAAGAAAGTAAAGTCCATTTCCTCCACTCAAAACCATCACCAGTCCTAGGCGATAAGGAAACTATCTGCATTGCATTGGTGCTGGCAGGTGCAATCAACTATTGTAAGCAAGCCAGTATTGTAGTGATTAGTTTGGTTTGTGTTGACTTGATTTTGTGGTTGGGCATCCTGCAGGAGGGGGAACACATCATCCATTTAGTTTGGTTTATTTTGTTCTTGGGTTCCTGACTTTAAGTTTACTTGTGTTGGTACCATGAGGGGCACTGAGGTTTGTGCTGTGACAAGCAAGGTCACTGAGGTGGTTTTGTGTGGTCACTCTAGAGGGCCTGAGTACCCCTCCTTGGAACTCTGCAAGCATAGCATGTAGGGGGTTTTGCATAGTCAGAGGTTGACTTAAGCGACATGGTACGATAGTATGATCCTGTATTGTAATGTCACTAAGGAGGCTGACCACATGTGTCCGCTTGTCCACTTGCTTACCTGGTCATGAGAAGTGACCTTATTTGTATTCCCTAAGGTAGTTTTTTACATCCTGTGTCATGAGAAGCGATGTAAATTTGATTCCCTAAGCTAGTTTTTTACATCCCATCCCCTCTGGCAGGGGGCATTTACACTTAATTAAAAGCAAGAACATAACTGAAAGGGACAGGATCCTCCTCTGCCTACTCACACCTGAGAACCAAAAAAGAAATCCTCCACCTACTTGTACTGAAAAAAAAAAATGCAGACAACTATGTACAGGAAGCTAGATAGGGAAAAACAATCACTAGGCAAACCTTAAAGCAACAAAAGAAAAACTCCCTACACAGACTATACAACTGAGCAAAGAAATAAAAGAGAAGAGTGAAAGAGAAACATGCAAAACTCCTCCACACTTTACCAGAGTGAAAGAAACAAGTTTCTAATCAGTAAAAGCAAAAACAAAGTAGATGGAAGAAACTAAACTCCTCCCATAGTGGTAGACTTATCCTTCCTGTTTGACTTAGCAAGTTTAGCTTGGATTAAGGTCATGCAGATCAGATCATTCACTTTGTAGGGGCCTGCACAATTTGCGCACTGAAGTACTGTGTTCTCGTAGGCAAAACCGTTAGGTTGTTTGCAGTCAGAGGTACTACAAGTGTTTTCGGAGATTGTGTGGGGGCCTATGCAGAGGTGATAGCATGGGGGGGACTGGCAGTTCTGGACAGGATGTCTAAACTTTGAGCAGCAGGAGCATTAGGTGTTAGCACTAAAGGGAATATACTTTACAGTGCAATGGGTTTTGTTGAGGATTGTGAGGCCTTTAAGAATGCAAGCCTCATTGTTGTTGTCGATAATAGTGATCACTAGGGAGCCATAATTCTGTTTGTTAATTTTTGTGCTAGACATCAGCCAGTGCAGGGTCATTGCAAGGGTAACAATGGAGTTGTAGCATTCCATCTCCTTGTGGAGATGTGATATTTGTCATATGGTGTTAAGATCAGTGGCAGTGGGGAGAGCATAGACAATGTACTTTTTCCATGTGTGGTTGCAGTTGATGTCCTTGCCTTTGCTAAACTTGCCAACTGTTTTGGTGATGATGGGTCAGTAGGCAAGGACAGCAGCAGCAGTGATGATCCCTATAGTAGTGAGGACAAGTGTGGTAGGGTTGTTATTGTGACATCTCTGGATGTGTAAGGAGGAGGGAGCTTTGGCTTTATCTAAGGCTAAGTTGACATGGTCACAGATTTCAATGTGGGCATCTTCACTGAAAGCTGATGGTTCCTTGATGTCGACAATTATTTCTTAATTGCAGCAGGTAGAATAGTGTAGGGGGGGAAGTAGGGTGGTTAGGAGAAGGTTCTTTTGGATGACAAGGCCACCTTTCTTCTTTTGTTTTTTTGAGATGACTTGAGCCTAGGTTTGAGCATCCTAGGCAGGTTATGGTGTTGGGAGCGAGGTAGAGGTGGATGCAATCGAGCAAAGTTTTCTGAGATCCTTTGCTGTTGCTTTCTGTTGTTTCTAAATATTCTTGAGGGACTCAAGGACTTCTGGGGAGGTGGATGGGGCCTCTATAGTGGGTGCTAGGGTATCGGTTGCAGGTGGAGGCAGTCACAACTCCAAGGCAGTGACTCAGCTAGCGAGCTCCGTCTGGGTGTTGGTGATGGTGCTGAGGGTCGACTGGATAGTGGCCAGTGACTATTGAATGGCAGGGAGATCTCTTACAAAGAAGGTGATGAGGTTAGTCCTGTTGTAGGACTCCATGGCCCTGATATGACTGGCATCACATCCTGTGAAGTTACCACCATGCGAGGTGTTGTAGCCTAGGAGTTTGCCAAACTCAGACCTAGCTGTGACAGGAGACTCATTGAGGATGTAGACACAGGTATAGACACAAGAAGCTTCACAAGAGGGTCTTACTGAGTGGACTCAGATATCTCAACTGGCAAGTTAGAACCGCTTGTGCTTTCTACCTTTATTGAGAAGTCAAGAGGAGATAGAGAATTTATCAAAGAGAAAGCAAAATATATTCTTAAGGCTCAAAGATAGTATAAGACTTGATATGACAGCTAGCGAGAGAAAAGAAGAAACAAAACACATCGCTCATCTGCTCCCTCTTAAATACCCAATTCCGACCAAGTAACTACAGAGAAACTTTACAAATAACACAAACCCCTTAGAAACATCTAATCGTGATTCCCCTATTCTTTCATGATTCCCTAGAGGTGATCAGTTTCATGATCAGAGAATCAAATAAAGGTTTAGTATGATTATTCAGGACTTTTCAGAGAACAGACTCCTCAAGTCCTGTCCCCCAATGATGTGACTGATCAGCATATCACAATGAGATCAGGGTGACAAGTCCTGTCACCGATCGTGTATATCCAATCTTGTGTATGTCATGTTGTCAATGCCTCACCTTGCTTAGTCAAAGCTCAGTGGTGACAACACTCATCATGTGGTTCTGTGGCTCATAGAGTGATCACAGGTTCTGACATACCTTCTAGTTGACTTGGAACAGTGTCTGCACATGTCCTGGTACCTAGGTAGACAACTTGGTACAGTCATCTGTAATACTACACCCCCACCTCAGGCACATGGTCCCTATGTGCAATAGTCAATGGGTTAGCAGAGGTTCATTGCTAGAGACAAGTGGGAATGTCCCTAGGATCAAGTGAGAGGATGGGTGATCTCCAGGTTGCAAGAAGGAGACCTGCTTAGGGCTGAGCATCCTGACACAGTGCTGTATCCAACTCCTAGAGCAGTCATCATCAACCTTAATAGAAGGAAGGGTCACTTACTCAGTTCCTTCTTATTCGCTTATGCAGTGGAGCATCCTCTTCTTTCATGGCTCACTCTTCAGCATTTGGATAGCGCTTGTGATAGTTGACCAATTCCTTTATGGGTTCGCCATTTCCCAAGAGGTTTTCCTTGGGTTCCTATGAGCCTTCATCATTGGAGTATCCTTCCCAAAGAATGAAGTATTAGAGCTTCTTGGGCCTTCGATCTAATCAGACCTTGGAGATTTCTCTGACGAAGTAGTACTGCTCCCCATCATCAATTTCTGGGTTGGGGGCAGGAGTCTGAGGGAAAACAGTTGATTCTCAGTAAGGTTCGAGCTGGGAGACATGGAACACTGGGTGTATCTTCCAGGAAAAGGGGAGTTTGAGCTTATAGGCCCTTTCTCCCACTTACTTGACAATCCAGAATGGACCTGCAAACTTGGAGTCCAGCTTGTGTGAAGGTCTTGGGGATGGAATATTCCCTCATTTGAGGAGGACAAGGTCACCAGGCTTAGCCAGAGGGAACTCCTGGTGGTGTTTATCATACCAGGCAACTGATTTGACCTGGGTATCAAGGAGCCTTTGCCGAAGGTCAAACCAGGAGTGTTGAAGTTCCTTGGTGCTTTTGAAAAAGGTGACTTGCTGCATGGCATCCAATGATAGGTGGGACCCAAAATTGGCAAAGAACAGGGAAGAGCCTGTTGAGGACTAAGAATTGTTGTATGCGAACTCAGCTAGGGTAGGAAAAAGACCCAATCTGTTTGGTCAAAGTTGACATATGCCCTAAGGTACACTTCCAGGATTTGGTTCAACCTTTCTGTTTGGCTGTTGGTCTGGGGATGGGCTGCTGTAGACTTGGATAGTTTGACCCCAAGCTTGTCCATCACTTCCTTCCAGAAGGAGTCAAACTTGGGATTCCTCTCTGAGACTATGTTGGTCGGTAGCCTGTGAAACCTCTAAATTTTGTGGACAAAGGTGTTGGCCAGAACCTGGGAAGTCACATTTGGCCATAGGGGTATGAAGTGTGCTATCTTGCTAAAACGATCCACAAAAACCCATATTTAGGTAAAGCCATCAGAAGAGGAAAGGTCCATAATAAAGTCCATGGATATTGATTCCCATCGGCGATAGGGGACTTCCAGAGAGAGGAGTTTGCTGTAGGCCTTATGTCTCTATGCCTTATTCCTCTAGCACTATTCCTGTAGCACTGGTCACAGGAGGATACATACTTGGTGACATCCTTCCTAATAGTTGGCCAGTAGAAGTCCCTATCGATAAGCTCATATGTCTTATCCTAACCAAGATAGCCAGCTGCAGGATGGTTGTGTCTGGATTCAAGGACCTGTTTATGAAGGGAAGAGGGAATATACCAGAGGCCATTGTACTTCAGAAGTCCCTAGAACACTGAATAGTGCCCTGTGGGACTCTAAAGATGGGCTTGATACTCTAGGTCCTAAGCAGATACTTTCTTCATTTCCTCAACAAAGGTAGGATGCAGGGCAGTCAGCGATCTTTCAATAGCAGCAATATACTGACCCTTTTTGAGGAAGAGGAGCCCTTGCTCAGGTGCCCCCTCTCTAGAAGCATAGTCCCCATAGCATGAGAGAACATCAGCCTTGGTGTTATGGGTCCCTAGTTGGTAGACAATGCAAAAGTCAAAGTTACCCATTTTCCCCATCCACCTTACCTGCTGTTAGGAGAGAACCTTGGTTGTTGAAAAGTACTCAAGGTTCTTTAGTCTGTGATGACTGTTACCACATATGCCAATCCTGTACACTAATGTCTCCACTGGTAGTAGAGACAGTCGACTATAGCTAGCATCTCCTTGTCATAAATCTTATATATGCATTCTGGTGGATGCATCTTCCAACTGTGGAATGATATAGGTCAAAGAGATCCATCAGGGAGTTGGTGCGAGAGGATGCCCCCAATGGCAAAATCACTAGCATCAGTTCCAGCAACTAGGGGGAGAGCATGGTCATAGTGGACTAGTATGGGAGCGCTGGTGAACAGCCCTTTGAGCATGTCAAAGGCCAGCTGTTCCCTAATGCCCCATGTCCATGGCTGGTCATTTTTGGTGAGGTTTGTCAAGGGGGTTGCCAACTTCAAGAAGCCTTTAATGAAGATCCTGCAGAAGTTGGCAAATCCCAGGAATGAGCAGACATCACAGACTGTGGATGGAATGGGCCATTCCTGGACTGTCTTGACCCAATCTTCTGCCTTCGACACCCCTTTGTCTAAAATCACAAAGCCTAAGAACTCAACTTCATGAACTGCCTAATGCACTTAGAGGGCTTCAAGGCTAGTCTGTTCTCATCTAGGTGGTGGAGAACTTCCTAGACCAGATGATCATGCTCTTCCTTTGTTTCTGCATAGATGAGTATGTTATCTTGGTAAATGATGACGCCTAAGTCCAGAAGATCCCAGAATATGGTGTTTATCATTTCCTGAAAGATTGAGGGTGCATTTGACAAGCTGAAAGGCATGACCAGGTATTTGAACTGACTGTACCTATTTCTGAATGCTGTTTTCCACTCATCACCTTTGGCTATACAGATGAGGTTATACCTATTCTTCAGGTCAAGCTTGGAGAACCAACAGGAAGCACTAATGTGATCCTGCAGTTCAGTCATCAGGGGCAAGGGATACCTGTTTTGAATAATCACCTTGTTGAGGCCATGGTAGTCTACATAGCTGAAGGGTTCCATCAGCTTTTTTGATAAAAAGGATAGGAGCTCCTACAGGGGATTTGGAGGGACAGATTTTGCCTTCTTCCATCATCCTAGCAATGTATTCCCACAGGGCCTGGAGCTCAGTTTCCAATAGCTTATACAGAGGGCCCCAGGGAGGACTTGCACCTTCCTTCAGGTCAATCTTGCAATCCCATTCATGATGAGGAGGGAGTGCAGAAGCAAGCTATTCAGAGACGACAGTGTGAAAAATTTGTTCCCACTTAGATCCTTCAGAGGCAGTGGAGGAGGAGGTAGAGGAAGCCCACAAGAACACATTGGAGAAGTCTCAAACAGGTGTTCTTCTCATGGCTGTGCACCAATGGTGAATGACTGCTTCATTAATTGGGGTGTCCACCCACCTAACTAACCCACCCCCAACCACTTGGTTGTTGGTGTAGAAGTCATCGTCACCTAGGAGTGAGAAGGCAGATACCATTTCCACCTTAGGTGCTACAAGGTGTTTCCAACACTTCTCTGAAGGGAGGGATACCAACCCTGCCTTATAATAGTCAACACAGGGCTCATGGTCATGGAACCATTTAATGGGAAGATATATGTCAATGTCTGGAAGAGTATAGTCAATGTCCGGAGGTGTAGGTCCCACATCAAAGTCAATAAGTTTGCGATGGTTGAGGACCTGCATCTGGAGCTTAGGGGTGTAATACCACTCCTGTTTGCAGGAACTATCATAGGTATAGACATTTACTAGGACTGTTTGTTTAATCTTTGGAACTGACAAACGGTCACTGATCATGGCTCTGGTAGCACTATTATCAAGCTTAGCAATTGCTGTGATAGCATGGGTTTTGGTTCCTGTGAAAGTGTGAGTTTTCTAGCGAAGAGTCACTGGAACTTTAATACATGTGCCCTGGGCAGGGCCCTCTTTAGCAGATGATACAACAGACATAGTAGATACGTTCCCTGATCTCTCCTGTGAAGTTCATGGCCAGAGCCCACTATATGACAAGCAAATAGGGTATCTGAAAGATGCAGGTTTGTAGGGTATAGGAAGGTGAAGAACAATGCTGACAGTGAATGGTAATTTGTTACATGACCAGCATGTTTCAGCCTTCAGGCCATACCCAGACAAACAGGATTGGTATCATCAATAGGAAACACATGCCTCAATACTGGCAGCCCTCCCACCAAGAACCATGGGTCATTACCATGGAATACCAGTCCCTAATGGAAAATCAAAACTTGAGAAAGCAAAACAAGCAAAGCAAACAATTCTTTTGACAAGGACAAAGGAAATTTCATGCAACAATTTTCAAATCATAGGGATATCATCCCCCTCTTTCTATAAGTCAGGGAGATCCACTACCTGACTTGCTTGTTCCTTACTCTTACTCTTCTTCAAGGCCCAGGAGCTCTCATCCTCTTCAAGGTCTGGAGTAGCCTTTTGCTTGGCTGCCCTCTTAATATTCAGCTGGGGAATGGTGCTCTTGCCCTTCGCAAAGCACTTATCTGTTTTGTGCGAGGTGCATAGGTACTTCTGACAGGCTGAATTCTTCTTAGCCCATTCCAACTCCTTTCCAGTGACATAAGGAAGGTCAGTCTTCTGGTTGTTGCTGGAATGATGTTTCTCCTTCTGGCCAGGTTTCTGATGAGTTGGCTGGTTGGGCTTAGAATGAGAGGTCTGGCCTTTTAGGGCCTTGGCAGCAGCCGCATCAGCATCTTCCATAGCTAGCCCTACCTAGATAAGCTTCAACTCCCATTGGGAAGGGGAGAGATCCTCACCCTGTAGGGCCATGGCTTGTCTTAAGTCCTTCTTGAGGCCCCTAGCTAGCCATTCGACAAAGATCTCTCAAGGATGTTTCACCCTTAGGTTCAAGGTTCTCATCCTGCTGACATATTCCAAGATCCCTTTGGTTTGTCTGGCATTGACCATTTCCCTAAGGGCTGCAGGTTTCAAGAGATGCAGGCCAAAGTGAGTTGTCAAGGCTTACTTAAAGTCAGACTAGATTACTGTTGGACAGGTCCATGTCACATGGCAGGACTCCCACCAGGCCATCGCTTGACCAGTGAAGAAAGTTGATGTGAACTTCACCTTGACCCAATCTTGTGGAAAGGTGTGACCCTGGAGATCGAAGTATGTTTTGCATTGTATCAGGAATTGCTTGATCTCATCTGGCTTCCCACTAAACTTGGTTGGATCACTTGGCTCAGGCCCCTTAAAGGGGGTAGGCACCAATAGTGGTAGCACAGCCCTAGAGTAATAAGACTGTGGAGCAGGAGGAACAGGTAGGACTAATGGTGGTCTGCAAGGAGCAGGAGGAACAGGTGGGACTACTGGTGGTCCCTGAGGAGTAGGGAGAACAGGTGGTCCCCAAGGAGCAGGCATTTGCCTGGCGAGGACTTGAGATACTATGGCCTCAACATCATTGGCTGTAAGCCCTTGCTGTTGTGGTGCTAGAGTAGGCTCAGGTGAAGGTCTTCATGGTATAAAGGATTCAAAGTCCTGAGCTTCAGAGGGTCCCTGACAGGGTGCAGATCCTTGGGGATTTGTAGGTAATGATTGATGGAACAAGTTGCAGTCAGACAGAGAACTAACCAAGGAGACACTTTCTGGGGGAGGAGGATGAGGTGTTGGTTGCTTCATCTGCCTGTACTTCTCCTTCTATTCCTCAAGGTCTGCTTCTAACTTGGTGATTTTCTCTTCCAGAGCCCTTAATTTTCCTCTTCTTTTATATGTGGAAGAGGCAGTGGCTTCCTTCTGAGCTTCCAAGCAAAGGAATTCCTCCTGGGCTTTTACAAGCTGAGACTGCAGGAGGAGTGAGGTTTCTTTTTCTGTCTTAAGTGCCTGCCTAACCATGTCAAGCTCAATCTGTAAGGCTGGGAGTTGTGAGGCTTTCTCATCATTTTCAAATCTTTTCTGGTTGACATCTTTCAACCTTTGCTAAGTGTTGAAGAGCTCTGTCTCTAGCTGGTGCACCTTAGCACTATGGGCTGCATTGGTCTTGGCTATCTGAGTTGCAGACTATTTCCATTCTTTTTGAATCTGCTCAATTGCTTGGAGCAGATAGGTGGTGATGGTAGGGGGGAAGGCTACTATCATGGATGGGAGTTTTCGCTTAGTCTCCCAATAGGTTTTGAGTGTGGAGTAGAGGATGGTAGCAACATCATTCCCTGACTTCAGGAATGCAGCATCGAGGTCTTCTTTTGCTGCTTTGAAAACAACTTCACCCAAAAATTCCCTTCCATCAACAATGGCCTTGAGGGTCTTATTGTACTCTCCAAGGATTGCTTCTTGATAGGTTGTGACATATTTGAGTTCCTCTGTCATCAGGGTAATCTCATGGTCCCTGCAGAGGAAGCAAAAGAGCATGAGGCTTAACCAGGCTGGGAAGGCCTGGCAAGACTGTTTCCCACAACCAGTGTCAAGGCAGTGTTTGCTTCAGTGATTTCAATATCTTGAGAAGCTATCTCAATAAGAATATAGTGTGACAGGAGACTCGTTGAGGATATAGACACAGGTATAGACACAAGTATAGACACAAGAAGCTTTGCAAGAGGGTGTTACTGAGTGAACTCAGATATATCAACTGGCAAGTTAGAACCGCTTGTGCTTTCTACCTTTATCGAGGAGTCAAGAGGAGATACAGAATTTATCAAAATATATTCTTAAGGCTCAAAGATGGTACAAGACTTGATATGACAGCTAGCGAGAGAAAAGAAGAAACAAAACACATTGCTCATCTGCTCCCTCTTAAATACCCAATTCTGACTGAGTAACTACAGAGAAACTTTACAAATGAAATGAACCCTATAGAAATATTCCATTGCCATTCCCCTATTCTTTCACAATTCCCTAGAGGAGATCAGTTTCACGATTGGAGAATCAAATAAAGGTTTAGTATTATTGTTCAGGACTTTTCAGAGAAGATACTCCTCAAGTCCTGTCCCCCAACAATGCGACTGATCAGCATATCACGATGAGATCAGGGTGACAAGTCCTATTATCGATCACATATGTCCAATCTCATGTATATTATGTTGTCAATGCCTCATCTCACTTAGTCACAGCTTAGTGGTGACAACACTCATCACATGGTTCCATGGCTCATGGAGTGATCATGGGTTCTGACATAGCTTCTAGTTGACTTGGAACAGTGTCCACACATGTCCTGGTACCTAGGTAGACCACTTGGTACAGTCATCTGTAATAGTAGCAAGGTTGACCTGGACTTTGCAGAGGGCTTCCACCTGTTGTATGGTGGTAGGGGGGAAGGGAGGGCCTTCACAGGGGAAGATAGGGGTGGAGGAGAAGGGGGCAGGTGGTAGCAG